>VXBO01011976.1:361608-425473 GCA_013400135.1 Rhinoptilus africanus
TTTTTTTTTTTTTCCTAAGGAGGTAGCTATTACTGTATAGCAATGGCACAATGATTTTAAGCCACAAAGGTCCTCACTGGCTGTACATCACACCAGTCCAGTTTATCACTGAAACTGTTCAACATGGAGCTGTTTCGATTGTGTTTATAAATTAAGCTTTGTTTACTGAAGCAGATATTCGATATATATTACGTTTTAAAAAGAAATGTGTGTACATTTTTTAAAAGAATGATGTAAAAATTGTCCTTTCATTAGATGACCAATTCAAAAGTGTGAGCTAAACCCTAATAGCTGACGTAATATGAGGATTATAATTGATGCGCTTTTTTAAATGCTCAGTTCAGCTTGGCTTTTGGTCTTTTAAGATGAAAAAAAAATGAATATGCAGTAGAGTGTTAGATAATGGAAACTTTTAAGTATGGTTTCTCTGTTGTACCATATTAAGTTAAAAGTACACATTCTTTGTTAAAAATGTTCTTGCTAAAAATACAGTATTAAAAATTTTTCTGTTTGACTTTGGAAATCTTTTAAGATTTATTTTTTTTTTTTACTGTGAATTCCCATAGTTATTGTACTAATGCAAAACGATATTTTGCACTATTAAAATAATTACTTGAAGAAATCACACAATAAAGAGGGTGGGTTGGCATTAAACATTATGTTCCGAATTCTGAACTTTGCAGCTGAAACATTCCTGTCTCAAAATACTTGACCGAAAGCTGGTTTGAGTCAAGTGGAATTAAGTAATCACCTGTTTGCTCTTTACTTTCACTCATGGGTCAAAGGCACGATGCTTATTTACTCATAAACTCCTGTTTATATACGCATACTTACGTTTACACACACCCCCTGAATTAAATCACTGTCACTTAAAACCAAACCTTTAAATAGATCTCTGGGGAACATATTTCCTATGATTATGTGTACTACTGTCTATATCTGCATGTCTAGCGTTCAATATTTCATTTAATTTTAGCACTACATTTTTTTTTCTGGTTAACAGACTTTTGCTAACTTTCCAAGCGCAGCGTCAGACTGTGCTATGTAATACAGCAGAAAAGAATCATCTGAGTTTTCGTTCCTAAAAGAAATCTTTTAGCTTAACCAGGTGTCAGCTCAAGAAAACATGCTAGTGATTAAGCTCGTTATCAGAGCACTCTTCAATGTAGAAACATGGTTTAGTCTGTATTTTTTTTTTTATTGCAAGCATTCTAACAACTGCATTAATCACACTGGCATTGATTAAACAATAACAAACTGAATGACAGGAAGAAACAGGAGCATCAGGAATTGTGAGTGCTCCTGTACTCTTAATAAAAGCTCACGTGTGAGTCAAACACTGCGGCACCTGAACTTAAATTCTGCCTTTGACTATTTCTTAATTTTAGTTGCTATTACATGAGGATTCTCTGAAATGAGGGCGGGACCTTGTATCTAAACCTTATTTTTAAAAAGGACTTGAAACAGTCCTTGGGGTACTGCAGCATTTCTGACTGATTGACCCACCTCTGGTGTTGCTCCTGTGAATTGCAGGTTTTGAAGAGAGCTCTTTGATGCATTTTAGAAAGACTTAGAGTAACTAAATATTTCAGTCTTTGAAGTGGAAGCATTTTTCTTTTGTCTCCATAAAGGCAATTTTAGCTTTTTTTTTTCATCAATGGCTGATCTACATTTCTTAGGGATGCATTGATACTGGGTTGATGAGCACATCATTGATTTCTAATTTGCCCTTCCCAGAATAGTTTTAAATGTCAAAGTACTGGCAAACGAGATTTAGGAAACTGATAAACTTCAGACACTGAATCTGCTGTTAAGTCCTTACCCGGCAGCTCCTGATAAATATCGACAAAGCGAGACACTGAGCTGTTCATGTGAGCCCAACCTAACCAGCACACTTGTAACTAACACTTTCTGATGGAGAAACCTATTAAAGCCAGAACAAGCAATGGGTTTGGGCAATTATGACTGAACAGTTCAAATAAAAGTGGAGATTTCAAATTTTTTTTAAATTTAATTTTAATTCCTATCATCTCTGCAGGAATATTCTAAATGACGCTCTCCTGCAGAGAGGTCTGGGGTAGTTGTGCTGTTTCTGCCTGCTGCAGCGTGGCGTGTGGGACTGTGGAGCCGAGGAGCCCTCTCCCAGAAGGGGGTCAGAGCAGGCAACAGCCCCCCAGCGCAGCGCTCTCTGCCCACCCAGCACACAGGCTTTGGGGGGTGAGGTCTGACACAGCATGGGAGTGTGCAAAGCCTCAGTGTAGACTTTGTCTAGTTCCAGGCACCGCAACTGAGCACACAAGGCAGGAAAACAAGGGAATTGCTTTCATGTCGTATCTTCTAGGATTCTGTTGATCATGTCATTAAGAGGCAGAAGGAAAAGGTATTGTTTACTCAGAGAAGACAAAACTAAGGGAAGAATTAATTGTCTAAATTGTCTAAAAGTAAGCTTTAAAGAGCAGGAAAGTAACCGTCCCTGTCCTCTGTGGTTCCCTGTTCAGTACAGGTCAGCGTGCGCTGCTTTCAGAAAGCTGCGTAGCCCTGTGATCTCATTCCTGCCTGCTGGTCCAGCACAGCAAACTCCAGCATTTTAGAGCTTTTTTTTTTTAATTTCTCATGGACACAATTTCACATACAGCTGCAGTTCTCACCCTCCTTGTTCATCTTGTCTTTTAAACAGTGGAACAGCCTCAGGAGGAGAGTTTTGGAGAACCTGTACCCTCCAGCCTGGGGGCAGAGCAGGGCAGAAAGCAATTCAGCCTTGTCCATGCTCCCCCTCATGTGAGGCAGTGAGATGAACAGCCCCCGCTGGCTACAGTGCTGCCAAGTGTTGGCTTTTGGGCCTTTTTTTTAAAAAAAGAAAATGCCTGAGAGGAGCAGGACTTCAGCTGTGCCAGTGTCCTCAGCACCTCCTAAAAGTGGCGGAGCAGAGGGACACTGAAACCCCATTTTGATGCAGTGTATGGGCTGCAGGAAGCTCAGCTGGGGATGGGCATTTGCAGGCTGGGGGGGCACTGCCGAGGTTGGGGTGGCACTGCCAAGGTTGAGGTGCGGCACCCACAGCCCCTCTGCATCTGGTCTCTGACAGCTCCAGTTCCCTACAAAGCATCTCCTTGTATGTAAATTGCCTTTGAAATGGCATTATGCCAATAAAGTTGGTGTTGGCTGGACACAAGGTGATCTTGGCTAAACGCAGGCAGGTTAATGGACAATGTAGTTCAGCAATTTTTATGAATCTTGTGTAATGCAGGCTGCTATCATAATAAACTCTAACAGAATCAATAGTGACCAATCTCAATCTGGATCTATAGTAATACACAGCAAGAACACTCTCCTTTAGAAATGCATGGCTGTGCATTAAAAGCTGAACGCTAGTTTAAGTAATTGCTATCTACAAGTAAAAGTGGCCCATTAATATATTTATTTACAGAATATTTTTGGTAACGTGACAAAATGTGGGCTAATTCCAATTGTTATGACTTTCCTCCACGGCCTCACTGGCTCTCCAGGACCGCTGCCATGCAGAGGGGTGTGTGCTGCGCACAGACTGAGCCCGAACTGCAGGTGAGGGGATTCACAGCCTCCCCGGGCACAGCCTGGGGGTCTCTTACCTTTGGCAGCAAGCCCGAGATAAAGGCTTCCCCTCTCCCACTGCTGCTTCCTGCTGCGGTACCGTGGCCTCCTGCCTGCGCTGCTCTTCCTTGCTGGGGTGAGGAGGGAGGAAGACGGAAAAGAATTTAGAGAGGCTTGTTTAAAGGCAGGCCATGTGCTCTCATCATTTGTTATAACTACTACAAATGTTTAGGCACTTGTAAAATCACTATTAATAAACATTTTGACTTCTGTCTGCAAATAAGGGCGTCTTTGATGATTTGAAGCTGGGATGGAAGGGGAGAAAACCAAGTATTTTTAAATGATTCATTTAGAGATAAGTTTCAAATTACTACAGTTTTATATTTGTACATCAAAGAAATCAATTGAAATGAGCCAATTCAGTGTCAGCACAGCACAACTGCTGCAGCTCGCTCCCTTTCCATTAGACCGTCATCCGTTTCTGCTTCCGTTGGCCAGCCAAAGCTGGCATCTTAAGAGAGCATCCTTTGCATGGATGTTGGAGTGTGGTAATCTAAGATGGAGCCAAATACTCTTTTTGGAACTTGTTTTTTAAAATAAAGAAGAACTCCCATTATTCTGAGTTCCAGTTAGAAATACAGTAAGATTTTACTATGCCTTCATTACACAATTCTGTTGATGTAATCCAAAATTAAGAAACTAAGTACAGAACCCTATATTAAAATGCTCTTATGATAGCTGATACTTAAAAATGTGGACCTTTTATAAGTTAAACTTTTAAAAAAGACATTTCACTGTGCATGTTTGAAAACGTAAGCACTGCTTGCACGCTTTTTAAAAAATGGCAATGAAATACGTTATCACAGAGCAGAAGATCCCTATTGCTATATATCAGTTCTTTGCTTTGGCTGTCTACAAGAGGGGCTACATGTGGGAAAGGGAGAAGTTTTTGCTGTCCCTAAAATGTAATTGCTTACCCTCAAAGCAACGAGGGCTGCCCCAGCGTCCCAACTGGTGTTCTGTGGCTGGTGTATCTGCCTGACCAACTGCAGGTATTGCTTCTAAGAGCAGCCCAGCTCTGTGCCAATACAGATGGTGCAGCTTCTATGTTTACAGTCATTATCTTTAAAACCAACACTCTTGGACAGGTTAGGGCATACATATACCTGCTGTTCCTGGCAACGGAGCAAGCGCCCAGTGTTCTGGAATAAAAGTTGGTTGGCCGGTCAGCGGGATGGTAGAGATGAAACAGCCATAGAACTGGCACGTTCACACTGAATTATACAGAAGTGGCCCAGCTCTAATTAATAGTTGTGTGCTTCAGTCAGACAGCAGTGAGACAGACGTATTTATTTTTCGCAAGTCTGAAAAAAGACAATAGAGAGAAATTTAGTAATTCTGAATTGTTAGGTGAAGACGTGGTCTCATCATAATAAAGTTTGCCTCATAGTTCCTATGTAGTAAGTATTGCAATACAATACATCTCACATTAAGGTTATTAAGAGTAAACATGATGCATTAAGCAGCTGAGTGCCACAATATCACACGCGCGTAGGCACAGCACCAGGGCGCAGGCTCCAGCCGTCCTGCTGGAGAGGCAAAGAGGTGCCCGGGGTCACAGTGTGCTGACCCCTGCCGTGGGAGGGCGGACCAGAGGCACGGAGTGCCTGCCTTGTTTGCGCTTTAGGATCTGGGCTTTGCCTAAAGCTTTAATCTCACCACCAAAAGGCCACATGCCTAAAATGAACTGCTCCCCCCCCTTACACCAAAGTGGCCAAATAGAAAGGAAAAGACATTGGCATTAAATGAAACAAGATAAATTAGCTAAAAGGAGAAGAAAGAATAAACAGGAATGAAAAATAAACTTTAATTCACTCCAGTGCCAGTAGGATTTGGCATTTAACTTTAATCATATGTTTCATTCTGTATGAGGAAGAAATACCTGTTTTGTGTTTCCCCTGATGATTCCTGCCATTAGCTGAAAGTCTCTTTATTCCCAGAGCTGTGCTGCCATCAGTTGATGATGCTGGGGCACTTACAGAGATGTTTTGGCAGGGAAAATGCTTTATCATTTGTAATATTACTACAAAACATATTTTTCTTTGTAGCCCAGTCCAAAGCAATTCTGTATAAATTGTTGTATTCTCTCCCTTGGTGTCAACTGCGGGGGAGGGTAAGCAGAGGGGAACCACATCCTGAAAAGTAAGAAAACAGTCAAAAACCCCTAGTATCTTAAATAACGAGGAAGAAACTCCCTATTGGACTTTTTTTTAGTAGGTCTATAAAACTGGTGAAGACAGAAATGGTACTCAGAGATTTTTGGTGTCAGATCAGTGCTTTGCATTTTATGTGATCATTTACACCTGTGCAAAGTAAGCATTTGATAGCATTTGACAGCTGATTTATTAGCATTTGACACCTATATTGCACATGTTGAAATGACTCTACAATGTGCAAAGCAGTGGAAAAACCACTGATTCCTTTCATAGCTTTTTCCTGGTAGTTTCATACTGAGATTCCATTCCAAAGGAAAAAATGAATTCCTCACACCCTAATTGTAATTTCTTCTAGATTGTTATTTCTTCTAATATTTATTATGTTCGGCTCCCACTAACTTGGAAAAAAAAAAAAAAAGGAAAAAGAGAAAAGCAGTTGTGTTTAATTCGCAGACCTGATTCACAGATGCTGGTTCTGAAACCAAATCAAAACCAGGCCACGCTCATAATGCTGCGAGGAGTCACAGGAAAATGAGAAGTCTGCTATCGTGATGAGAAACACTGCAGGACTAAGACTCTTGATTTGTAACAGAGCTGGTAAGTAAATTGCATATTTTTGATAGTTAACGGTTTTTCAAATAAACAGAAATTTTCACCAAATGAAAGTCCTGTTTTCACTGAAATTATTTTTGGCTTCTTCAAAGGAAACCCTCAAGAAACTCCAAAGCCAGGGTATTTCTTTTTCACTGATTTGAAAACAGGCAGTAACAGCCTCTGTTCAGAAACCATGTAAGAAAGAAGGGGTGGATCAGTTTAATACTTTCTGGAATGTGGTGGACTCCTCAGGTTTAGAATTATTAAACTAGTTGCACCCAGTGGGGGAAAAGAAAATAAAATCATTGTCAGCAATATCAGCTATGTGCATAAATAGTTACTGGAGCTCTGAGTTTACAAAAAAGAATAAAAGCCCTTTCCCCACCCCAGGAAGTCAATCCCAATAAGAAGGATCATGAACACAGCAAAAAGATAGTCTAAATTACGCTGTACAATTTGTGAAGCACGCAATTATTTGAAATGCAATTGCCAATGTTATGTGTTGACAGGATGTGATATCTTAATGAAAATAATAATACTGTTTGCTCATCTGGTACCAGCCCAATTTCAAAAAGAAAAGCCTCTCCGATTTCACACATCACAGTAGCTTTTCCATCTAAAATAATGCGGTAGCTAGTGTAGCATGAATAAGTTAAGTATCTGTGAAGTTCATGGAGTGGTGAAGAGGGAGGACCAATTTGCCAAGCTCTGCATTACTGACAGACTGAATGACCCATGTCTAGTCTTGTCACGTTACTTTACATTATACATTGTAACACAATTCAGCAGAACATAACCTGGAAAAAAATTACTTCAGCACTAGATTGCAAGATTTTCAAGGTTACAAGTGTTTGATTGTCACGGGGCCCATATTTCCTAGATCAATTATAATGGCCTTTCACTGGCACCTATCGATAAGGTGCAGAAAGCAGCCCTTAGCTTTACCATCACTCGGAATTCAGCTCTCCCGTATTTACCATGTCTTCTGATCTACACAACTTACAAAGAAATCAAAGCCCCTAGTGCTCATTGCAACTCCCCTGTTCTGTGTCCGCGACACTTTTTTTACTTTCAGTTCCTCACTGGGAGCAGCATATCCAGCCAATTCTCACGAAAGGAAAGCCACAGCCTTAAACCTAAGTCAAGGGGCAACAAAATTATTTATTATGAAACAAGAAAAAAAGCAGGTAATTTTACTTCCTCAGCATGACAGCTATGACTGAGGACGGGAGAAAGAAACAAACCCAAATATTTATTTTATGCATCTTGTACCCAATAAAGGTAGCAAGGGGAAATAATTAAAGGTATCATTTGCTCTGTCTCAGGGAATGATTGATTTCCAATAGTAGTGGTTCCGATATAGTGCACCCCAATACATAAGATTTTACTGATTTTATAGCTGTGATTTAGAAATAGTGAACTGACCAGGAGTTACAACTGACAGGATCTATCTGCTTAGGCATTTTCACAATTGAAGATTGAAAGATAATGAAGAAAACATCAGCTGTTGCAAATGGGCTCTGGTTATTTTTGACTTTTAAGTTTTATTAGGAATTTGAACGTGACATCCCTTCCTGACGAACACATGCTCAGCCCATTAATGTCAACGAGAGTTATGCTTATTTGCCAGAGAGAGCAGATCTTTTAGTTGTGTGTATCCAGAGCCTGACGCACAGCCTCGCGTTCTGTGGTTTACTCAAACAATGACAACTTAATGAGGATTTACTTTGCACACTATATTTCTATGAAAGTATTTTTTTAAAAAACAGTGTAAGGGATTAATATTTACTTGACAGCTTTGCATCATTTATTCCCTGGTTTCTATCTTAGAGTTTTGTAAGATAGAAATAAATACGTACTCACTGTTCATGCATGCAGTTTATTCTATGTAGAACTGTAGTCAGCGCTGTTCATTGTGTCGCCTTTCAGCCAGATGCTATAAAGAAAGGAAATTAATTGTTGTTAAACTTAGGTATGTGATAAAAAGGGAAAAAAAAGCTAGCGATGACTCCTGTCCCCATTTTACTACCAGTGCCCTATCTCCTTTGCCAATGGGTGGGGGCATGTGTATATGTGCATGGAAAAAATAAGATTACCTCAAGCTCATTACTGTCCACTGACAGGGTCCTGCTGTAAAAACTTTTGATGAATAGTCAGCATCTAATTCCTGAGTAATAAAAAAACCCCTAAGTTGCTTGCAATCATTATTCCAAATGGAAAAATTAATTGTAAATAACTGGAAGTCAATTAAGGCTGGGTTCTGCCGGGTAATGCAAATCTTTTATAGTTTTGTTTCAGTTAACTGCCTCATTAATGATTTATAGATGTGTATACAGCTGTGGGAACCACAGCATTATCTAATGCACTCAGAGAATAATTACATATGAAAAGAACTACGCAGCTCAAGGGAAAAACTCAGAAATTACTTACTGCCTTAACTTCAACCATATTAAGATGCAAAGTATTTAGAAACTGACTGTGATGTTTTATCATATTCTTGAGGTTTTATACTCCTTAAAAAGGGAAAATTAATTCTTTCTAAAAAAACCTTGTGTACTTCAGTATTACACTACATAAAAATCAAACCAGTTAAAACTAAGAATGTAAGCCATTTATTTATTATTTAAAAGCCTAAGTTATAAAACATTCCCATTCCCTTTGTGCATCTGCTATACAGGAAAAAAAAGACATTTCTGCAGTTAAACAATTCATGGGCATATGCATTTATCTCCCTGAGTTGCATAGAGCTAGAGGTCATTTTGGAAAGACTTCAGGAATCATTTTCCTGGATATACAAACATATTGGTGACACCATTGTTTGAAGTTTGAGGGGTTTTTTTGCAAAGTATTATTTTCAATCCTGAAACTTATCTCACTTCTAATAGTGCGGTAAACCTGAAGTTTGCACAATTTGCTCTTTATTTCTTATAAACTCTATTCCAGTGATAAACTGCTGGTGGACATTTGGAAGCACCATAGAGGATCCTTTGTTTTTAAGCCTGCTTTTCTTCTTATTTAGAGCTGAGGAGGTCAAGGTCTTTCTCACCAAAATCAGGCATCTGAGACCCAGAACCTTCCCTGAAACTTTGAATACAGATGGCTCTGTAACACTGCAGATCCTCAATCCAAAGCTGCTGGCATTGCCATGAGTAAATTCTCTGTTGCATCTCTGTGGGAATGGGACAGAAAAGCAGTGCAATCTTACCCTCTGTGTTCTGCCTCCCAAAAGCATCTTTCATCTTCAGGACTGAACAAAATCACCATCCCATGCTTTTAGAATCATAGAATCATTCAGGTTGGAAAAGACCCTTGGGATCATTGAGTCCAACCATCAACCCCACTCTACAAAGTTCTCCCAACACCACATCTAAAGGATTCTTAAACACATTCAGGGATGGTGACTCCACCACCTCCCTGGGCAGCCTATTCCAGTGTCTGACCACTCCTCCTGTGAAGAATTTTTTCCTGAGTCCAGTCTAAACCTACCCTGTTGCAGGTTGAAGCCATTCCCTCTTGTTCTGTTGATAATTACCTGTGAGAAGAGACCAGCACCAAGCTCTCGACAATGTCCTTACAAGTAGTTGTAGAGAGTGATGAGGTCTCCCCTCAGCCTCCTCTTCCTCAAACTAAACAGTCCCAGCTCCTTCCATCACTCTTCATAAGATTTATTCTCCAGGCCCTTCACCAGCTTCGTTGCCCTCCTCTGCGCTCACTCCAGCACCTCCATATCTCTCTTGTACTGGGGTGCCCAAAACTGGACACAACACTCCAGGTGTGGCCTCACCAGTGCTGAGCACAGGGGGACAATTGCCTCCCTACTTCTGCTGGTCACACTATCTCTAGTGCAAGCCAGGATGCCATGGGCTTTCTTGGCCACCCGGGCACACTGCTGGCTCCTATTCAGCTGCCTGTCAGTGAGAACCCCCAGGTCCTTTTCTGCCGGGCAGCTCTCCAAGTACTCTTCCCCAAGCCTGTAGCACTGCGTGGGGTTGTTGTGGCCCAAGTGCAGGACCCGGCACTTGGCCTTGTTGAACCTCACACCGTTAACGTGGGCCCATCAATCCAATCTATCCACGCCTCTCTGTAGGGCTTCCCTGTCCTCATGCAGATCAACTTTTGTTGATAAAGCAGCTCCAGGAAAATAAGAGTGATTGTGGTCAGCTGCTGTTGGTTTGCTGTCTCTGGCTCCAGGTTTACTATCTGGTTGCTTTTGTGTTCCTTCGAGTTTCTCAGCTCCATATGTAGTCTGCCTTTCACCCCCTGTCCCTCAATGACTCTGGCTTTTCGTGGGTATTTCTCCCTGTGGTGTTGGCCATCAGGTTTCCTCATTTCTTCCTACCACTCTTTCCCCACCTTCAGCCCAGCCAGACTGGTGAATTAAAACATCCTCGCAGCCACCTCTCTCCCAATTACTAACACAGCACAGCTCCCAGAAGCTTATTCTTCTTCTTGCTCCTCCTTCTCCACATTCTTCAGGATTCTGCTCCCCAAACTCTTTCCTCTAGCCCAATCAATACTCTTGATCTGTTTGCTCAGTCAGATGTGATACAATCTGTCAGTGCTCCTTCTTACATGTTGTGTGATTTAGGGCAAGTACCTTTTTTGCCTTATATTTAGTAATATTAAAACCCCAGACCAGTTATCTATTTGAACTCTACATGGCCAGAAGGAGACAAATAACATTATTTTTTATTATGTCTACAGATGCTTAGGTTTTTACGTAAAACCTAAAGCTAACCTGCATCACTTACTCATTTCACAAATAATTTCAGCACGTTTCACCAGCTAGGAAAAAATAAATCAGCCTGACATCCTTTTGGGGAGAGGTGGGGTGGGCAAAGGACACCAGAAACTCATTCCGTGGTTTCACAGTGGCACTAAAGCACAAATGCCACTTGGCCACCAGACTGCTTCTTCTGGCCAACTGGGCCGCAGGATTAAACAGAGCACAGGAATGTTCAGTATCCTGCTAACTGTGTTAGCGAGCTTGTTCCCTATGGAGGGATGCTCAGATGAAAATTCACCGGTTTTGTCTTTGCAGAAAATCTGTGGTATCTTTTGAATGCCTTTAAAAGAACAGGTTTACATGTTTATAATTATGCTTATATGTTTCTGCTATCACTGAAAAAAACTACTTATTATAGATTTTATCGATTCAGAATAATTCAGGTTGACGAGGTCTCAGGAGGTCACCTATTCCTACCTCCTGCTCAAAGACTTACATATATGCATCAGTAACCATTTGTGAAACAAAAATGAAGTCAAAAGCATGGGATAAATTTATTTGGAGATTTTACTTTCAGAAAATAAAATAAAAATAGACAATTGAAATTGTCATAAAATATCTGTACCTCTGCAGTTTTGCCTTACTTGCTAATGAAACATTAGGTTAATCTACAAGAACAAATTAATGACTGCAAATCAAGTATAATTTAGCATTAGAAAAAACTACTTTTAATTCTAAGCTTTTGAAGTTGTATTAAATAATCTGCATATGGAATAGCTAAATAAATCAAGTGTCTGCAATCTGGAAAAGAAATTACCAAGAATTCATGAGACAGAGGTCCACATAATCATTAGTGCCACAAATAAAATGACAAAAGAATGACTCTTCAGCATTTAATACAAGAAATGAGGGCTATCAAATTAAAGTATGAAGTACCAAGGTAAAGTAGTAGAAGGAAGGAGTCTTTCCTACTGTAGGACCTCAGCTGGAGAGCCGCTGCTGGGGCGTTAGCTTACATCTGACCTAAGAGTGATTCCACAAACTCAGGCAAGTGAAAAAACACAAACCCCCAAAAGCTGTCTAGGGTGATGAAGCACACAGATACAGGCTTTGGCTTAAGACATCCTCATGGACGTCCTCATGGATTTCTAGGTTATAAAGAATGTGTATGGCCTTGATGCATCCTTGATCCTACTCTTCCCTTGGCGTATTCCTGGGGAGAGCATGGGCTTGATGCCCTTCAGTTGGACACAGTATGGCCATTCTTGTCTTCTGCTATCTCTATTTGTACATATTATCTCACTGCAACTACCACGGCTCTTTCCATTAGGTCTTCCTCAATAGTAGCCAGTAACCTTTATGGACATTTCTTAATTGCTCTTGGATAATACCATAAGATAAAAAATAGGAGTTAACATATTTGGCAAACCATCTTCTAATTACTAAATTTTTTTAGTAATTGCTCTTGTTCAACTATCTTGCTTAGCACACGTTACACTCTGAAGTGAAAAGAGTTGAAGACATTCTTAATTCTAGTTTAAATATACTTTATAATCAAAAGAGTAAAATAAAGGCACATCACTATGATTTAATGTATGGTAGGAGACAGGCAGAAAAGCTTTCCAGTCCATGTCTGCCAGCTATTAACTATGCCTCTGTCAGACCAGAGTGCTTCATAAGGATGCTCACTCAGAGACAGAAAGAAGAATGCAGATCAAATTTGCATCTTAGATCTTTTTCCCCCCAGAGAAAAACAGGAACACTAAATTATAAACTGGAAGTAATGTTTTATTGTGAATTCCTTCACCATCTGAAATTTAACTTAGAGATGTCATTGCTATGCACAGTAACTCTGCCATTTTTTTTCTTTATGCTGTCACATGCTCAGATTTTGTAGATCAGATATAAGAATAAGCTAAAAGCCACAAACATTGTAGTGGAACAGGGAAAATGAGAGGAATGGAAAGGAGACATGAGACTTCATGGGACTTTCCATCCCACCAGTTGGTCAATGGAAGACGCGCAGTTCACAAGATGACAAACTCACTCCCTTCACAGGCACAGCCTGCTTTCTCATCTGTTTTTTTCCTGATCTGATAAATTCTCGTAACTGAAAAATCATGGCCAAGTAAGCATTTATTTTGTTTCCACACTACACTGTTAATTTGAAAGATCTGTAAATCAGACATGAAAGTCACTCACTCCAGGTTGAAGTCTGATGTTACAAAGGTTCAAGCTAGAAAAAAACCCAAAATGAATTCTGATCTATTACATTTACTAACATTCCAATTATGTCTTTCCACTTGATACAATTCTGGGGAAAGACAGGGGGAAATGACACATATTGATCAATGTGGTGTTATACTTTATTCTGCCTATGTGCCTTTGGCAGTAACTTCAGAAGATGAATGCCAAGCATAACCAGCTAAGAACTCAAGAGCTATTATTCTGAGTTACCGATCTCCTGAAGGAGAGCAGCCTCAGTGATCATTTCTCCTCCTGGATCAAGTTTTTGAAGTGTTCCAGTTGGATCAGTGTTTGCACAAGAAATGGTCCCCCTTAATTCTCACTACTTCTGTTGGCTGTACTGTCCTTCCCATGGGGAACAGAGAATACAACAAATGCATGTAGTGAAGACTATTTGCATGGGTTTGCACAAAAAACCAAGCAGAGGATGAAACTCAGAGAAGGCTGAAACAGGTTATGGTAGCTATACTTTCCAGAAACAGATGAAATTCAAAGTTTAGCCTTTTCACAGTTTTGTTATTGTTCATGTGGAGAAGTCTGAAAAAACAGTTGTGTCTCTGGTCTGCAATTTCAAAGTATAAAAACTTTGCAAGAAGAAAAGAGCTATGGATAAACTGTAAGTAAATTCAAGAAAGTTGATAAATACTATTAAGACTGATGTTCTCAGGCAATGGCAAAGAACAAAGAAACGGCATAAACTGACCTGCCTAAAGGCTGAAGAGGATGGGCAGCTGAAGGAGCGAAGAAAGTGTGTAGAGAAAAGAAGGAAGAGGATGTGTTAAGAAGTGAAGTGATACGGTTCATGACACAGTTAAACCCAGTACAGCTGGAAAATTTTAAAGCAGTGCTTAGAGTTTAGCCTTACCTTTGCCGTATGCCAATGTCTCCTTTGTGCCGGCAGTACTCTTTTTGGAAATCCACACAGATTATCGCCTTTCAGAATCACTACTGCCTGGACGTCGGGACACAGTCCGTTTGACAGCCAGTGAAAAATTAAGACAACAAACAAATATTAGCTAAAACCAAATAAACCCAACTCAATTAAAATTTAAACATTTGTTTAAAAATTGTTATAGTAAAAGGCAGATACAGGAAACCAAAACATACTAAATCTTATAGCTAGTCCTAACTCTGCTTCCAAAAATATATTTACACACTTCTAACTGGAGAAAACACTGGGAAATTAGGCTGTGAAAACCATGTTCCAAAACACCTCTTTCCTATGGTATATGTAAGAATTAAGACTGAGTGAGCTGACATAGTTTAATGTTCCTGCAGATTAAAATTAGCAGTGAATAAGACATACTCCCTTTAATAGATTGTTTACTATATATCCTCATTGGACCATTTTTCTCACATCAATATGCATTCATACGCAGGTGAAAAAATGTTTTGTGAACTGTAAATGTGATTAGCCCCTGAAGTTATGTTTAGTGTGTTTTTTAAATCGACCATGAGTGCACGTGTACATGTGTGCCATATTTCTCATCCTTGTTCCATGGATTGCCACTAGAATTTCATAAGCTCAAAGCAATACTGGGAAATTCATAAGCACTGTGACCTCACTTGAATAGTACCTAAAAAATGCACTTACTTTTATTATTTAGCTATACCCGATATAACTTTACATGTGCTAGCTATTTTTGAAAGCAATATATGCAATTTCATGTTCCTGTGGATGGTGAAAAAAGTGTTATTTTTTTCTTAGACCTATTATTTTCCCTCAAAATAATACACAAACCAGCAGTGGAGAGACAGCACTAATAATGTGTACTTTATCCATAATAATTCCACAGTTTGTTCTTATGCTATAAAGGTGATGCATATAGATTTTATAGTTGCTACTAGTATGAAAACTACTGGTATAATCTAATTGCATCAAGCTATAGAGCTGTAACAGACAGTACCAGGATAAAAAAGATAATTTTAGGCAAACGGGAAGACTTAGATGGTATTAACTGTAAAAAAATTAGTAAATCCAAGTTTTAACAACAGGCTCTAAAAGGGTCTGACATATTACAACTGGCAACTTTTCATAGAGAAGAACAGAAATTTTAGAAAAAAATAAATTAATTTCAAGTTTCGTAATCCATTAATGAGCCCCAAACTTGTCTGATCTAAAGAAAGGATACACACATCAGATCTGAGCTCTGCCTTCATCCCCAATAACCTTACCCATTCAATGGGATGACGTTACAGGGCACAGATGTATAAATGCATATATAAGGTATGCAGGGGGAGTGAGAGGGGTATGGGTCTACAAACAACATCACATGAAAGATCCACCTCGTTCTCATTTACAAGTGGTGAAAGGGAGATTAAATAGAGATTAAATAAGTGACTCGTTTAATGCAATATGAAAATCTATGGAGGACTGTAATTTCATCAGTTCAAAATACATTACACCTCTGCATCCACAGTCTTCCCAACTGATTAGTACTATTAGCTAACTAATAAAGGTGGAGGAAGTACCATAAAATTCACTCTTTTTAAGATCTCCACTGACTCAATATAAGCACAACCATCACTCTATAGTTGAGCGACTAAGGTGTTTATCCAGGATGGGTCTACTCTTCCAATTTCCGTGAATACATTGGTATTTTATTATTAACTGGAGCAACGAGTTACAGTTACCTTCGTAGTTCCTGTTAGCTTGGCCAAAGAAATTAGCATGCTTTCTGCTACAAAGGCTTTTATGCTGGATTCACCCACACATAATGTCTAATTTTAAACTTCAGTTTGAAAACTAGGTGCTTTGCTAGTTGGCATGGTACCGCTAATGTTTTTTGTGAAGCTGGACTAGGTTGACCACCTTAGGGAACTATTGTTATCTACATACAGCACACATATTTTAGATGGTCTCATTAAAACTATAAACTATCTGAACACTTAAGTCTGTACAAGGAAGAGGCCCGTTTGTCTGAATGGGTCAATCCAAAACAAAAGCATAAGCATGTATATAAACTCATGTTGTATTAGAACCTACTTTTTTTGGACGTAATGAAACACAGATGTAAAAAAACATGTAAACATAAAAAAAGCACTAGGGAATGGCAAGATACAACATGGAAACCAAAAATGAACCAAAGGATAGATTGTGTAAATATAACCCCCATGTTTAGAACAGCAGAACTGCTAAAAGTCTTTCTAGACTTAGAGACAATGAAGTCAAGTAAGGGGACCACAAACTTTACAGTGAAGGTAGAGAATAACACTTAAATAGATTTTTTTTCAAGCCCTTTGGGTTCTATTTTCAGTGAAAGGCATTTGAGCTTTATATGGATCACTGTCTATACAACAGCTTGCAGGGAGATGCGACCTTTTCACCCAAAGCCCTCCCCCTGCGCTTATTCCATGCAGCTCCAATGCCCGTATGACCAGGCATGGTCAAGGTGTTTGGCAGACAGAGCCTTGCAGGGGCCAGGACCCCTCTCACCACGTCTACCTGACAGCACAGCCAGTGGTGGGCTTCTCCTCACACGACCGATAAGACAGTAAGTGGTGGCATCATGAGGGTCTAAAAGGGAAGCTATAGATAGCAAAAACTCCTGGTGCTGGGAACTGGCAATGGGTATTCACTCACATGTTAGTACTTTTCATAGCTTTTGTATCACAGCTATGTTTTCTGTGATAAGATGTAAGAGAGGTCTTAGCTGGCAAACACCAGTTTCAGTGAAGACAGGCGTTCCCCTGCAGAAACAGTGAACACTGATGACAAGGCCACCTCTTGTGGTGTGTACCATGTAGAAGCTATGGACTACTGCCATGCTTCATTAAAGGGTGCAGAAGAGGCACGGTTTGGATTGCTCCCTGCTTTGACACATGGCAGTGAGGTCTTAGCTGAGTCTGAACCTCCTGATCTCATTTTAGTTGGATGCGATGCTTATCCAAGGAAAGAAGATTACGGTCCACAATCAGACTGAGAAACAATGGTGAGTTTGAATTGCCTTTTTGGTCTTCCTGGTTTAGGAGAGTGGGCTAACTGTCCTGATGGACAGTTGATGAAAATCTAATTACTTATGGCCAATAAAGAGATAATACACCTGCGTTGGCCATGAAAATAATCCATATAGTTTAAATTCAGAGAGGGTGTCGTACTCTATGACCTTGTCCCTTCATTTTCTGCAGTGCTGGGAAGTAAGAGTGCTTCTTGGTGTCCCCATGCCCTGAAAATAAATCCTCAGCAGTTGTAATGAAAGGATGACAATAGTCAGTGACAGCAAGAAACAACAAAAGTGCAGAATCCAAACCACTGACATTTCAGTGATTCATTGGTAATGTTTCAGAGAATTAAGGCTTTTTTTTTTTTTGTCCCACAGGCTATAGACAGGGCGCACACACACAACCATTTATGGAATATGTAAGGTGGAGCTTGTGTGGGATCTGATGGGTTCTGATGAGGCAAAACATTATAGGGGCTCAAGCGCTAAAGCATGACTGTATCTACAGTCAAGCATTCAAAAGAGAAATGCTTACCCGGCTGTATCTGTCAGCCTTCCACGGCCCAGAGACTAGATGAAAAAAATGGATAAAGATATTTTAAAAAATCCCCTGGGACCATCTCCCGTATTTAATAAGGAAAAGCACCTTCTGTGCCGCCAATAAAAGTTGAGTCTCTCATGAAGATTTATACCATATTACATGCTGAAATTCAATGTACAACGATACCCTTGTGTACGCTGTTGTCAGAATAATAATCTTTGTCTGTCTGATCAACTTATATTTTATGCCAACAACACAGCATTTAATATTACACAGTTTCAGAGGAAGAAAATATATTTATTCATGCAAAAACTTGCCCAGTAGCTTAAACAGACAAAGTGGAAAAAAAATAGCTTGGAGTTTTTACGTTAACTTATGATCCACAATACAGATTTCTATACAATTTTAGCAATTTTATGCAGCAATATAAACTATGATTCCTAATCTAGTTTGTGAAACTGTCTCACCATTTTATACTGTCATGAGGAATAATACAGCAGGATAGTATGGCTGAAGTTTGCTTTTGGCATTCTCCTGAAATGAGGAGACTAAAAATACAAATGGTAATCAACAGCTTTTTTCTGTATTCTGCATTATCATATTTTGTGCTGTATTCTTAGGCTTTGTGTCTCAAAATACATATCAAGAAGCACTCACAGTGAAGATACACATGGACTCCCCCACAATCAAAGTACTCCTTGTCAGAAATCAGTATCTCTTCAGTAGAGAAAGTCTGCCTACGATACAGGGCTTGTGCCAAGTGATGCAATACTCTGTCCGATGGAAAAACTTAAGCAATATAGAAAAGCTCTGTTGTATGTAGATCCATTAAATCTATTCTTCTAGAAGCCTTTGCAGAAAACTGACAGACTTTGAATGATTTATCGTTACCTTTTTAAAGGCATCTACTTTTAACCTTACATTAATTTTTCTTTATATAACAATACCTGACAAAAAAGAAACCTGTCAACACCCCCACCCCCCTCGCCCCCCACAACACAAGCTAATGAAAAGATTGTAGGTAGGGTTTGGAACAGAAATAGAAGAGGATGGTTAGAAACGTATTTAGAGCAGTATCTGTACCCCAAAGTGCACGCTCCTAAGACAGAACTGCACACTCATAAAAGAAAGGTGTGCTACAATCTTTTAACAATAGTATTTAAACTTCACTTAAAGTTAAGCTTACTATTGCAGAGGAAAAGGCAAATTCCTGTAAGAGTGTGATGAAGTGATTAGATTTCTTCACGGATGGTGGACTTATCAAAATCTTTAAATCCTCTGGCCAGGCTACATGAATTTAGGGAAGTGTTGCCTGATAATCCATTGGTGACTATTACTGAAACTTTTCCAAAACATGTATTTGTTGCATCAAGGCACAATCAAAGTTGTTGCTTCCTCATAACAGGATGTGATATCAGTACCTAAATAAAGCCACTGATTCCAAAATACACACGTGCATGTGTGCATACACAGAGATAATTTTTATGTAGGAAGACGTTACTGAAATTTGTTGGCCAAGGATTGACTGTAGCTCCAACACACAGCAGATTCGGATGCTTCTTTTGCAACCAAAAAGAGGGAACATCCACCTATTATCAAGTTAATTATCATAACCTTCCTATTTAGTTTTCTGTAGACTATTTTATATGTAAGAACTTATACACCAAGTCCATTAATATGAAATAAAATACACGTTTAAATATGGAAATGGATGCCACATGACAGAAGTGTGTATGAGAAAAACACACCTACACTACAGCAGTAGAAAAAAGCTAAAGGAGGACACAGATAAAGTCCTGCTTTGTGATTTATGGGAATTTGTTTGCACATAGCACATTTGAAGTGCTTTGATCAGATTACCTCTTCTATATAAAAGCAAACCAACACTTAGAACCTACATTATACTGTCCCATGGGTAAAAAGAGTCAGTAACAAATGAGTTGGCCCCCAAAATAACTCAGACGTTGATGGATTGACAGTCTGAAACTATTCCAGAGAGGTGAGAAAAAGGAAAGGAAAATCAAAGCATCAGAAAGCAGAAATGCCTAAAAGCATAAGACAGATCTTGCACAAGGCCAACTTAACAAAGATCAGAGAAGTTACGCTGATTTACACCAGCTGAGGAGCCGGCCAGTGCCTTTATGTTCTTGGATCTCTGACTTTAGAACTATATACAGTGAGTCGCAAAGTCACTGTCTGAGAATTAGAAATGTAGATTGTGTTGAGAGTCCCAAAATAGATGTGATCTATTTTTATTGGCAAAGGAAAAAATAGCTCCCTCCTTCCTTCATCAGAAATCTTCAAACCAGATCCACATGATATCAAGGGAACACTTCTAACCTGGAGAGGTTTTATTTCTAACTTACTGAAATATACTTTTTAAATCTCTATTTGATGAATAACACACTAAATTAATTACTGTTACAATAAGATTATGACTGATAGTATTGTATACACACAAGATTTGGAGTTAAAATTAAAGATTATAATTCTAATAAAAATTATAGATTCTTCATTGAAGAAAAGATGTCATTATTCAACAACTATCGCTCCCTAAATAGGCTTTTATTTAGTGGTAGCTTTGTTAAACTGATGATCAAAAAAAGGCAGATTTTTTTCTGTTTAAAAAGAATTCTACACATTTTAATGATCTATTTTAAAGATTTCATACTCTCCTAGTAGCTTCTAAATATATACTATGTAGTATACTGTAACACAAATATCTACATGCTGCAAATGCATTGCGCATGAACATTTGGGCTTGTCTAACCAGGCACATTAAATTGAGCTACACAGATATGTGTCATGTATTCCCCTTGGATGGTTCAAGCATGCTGCAGCTACAGTAAAATATCACCTGCCACTATTTCTCCCTGGTCCCAGTCCTACTCCTACGGAAGTGGAATACTTCATATTTAATAATCAAGGTTTGCTATAGACAGGGAAGAACCTCAACAAAGGTTGCATATGTATTTAGACAAAGGCTTTGGAGTTTGCATTGTTTGTATTCATTAGTCTGTTAAATATATTTGTCATATATTTGAAGATGGTGAATCTCCAAACAGTAAAATTTTGCAGCTGGTGGAAAAGAAAATTCCTTTATACATCTAATACAGCTGCATCTTCGGTTAAAATTGTGTAAATAAATTTTACTGAGAGATTCCTTTATCCACGGGGAAAAATTTGGAAGATACCCAAACACACACTAAATATCCCAGCATTTCAGACCTCATACAGGGTGTCCTTTTATCATTTAATAAATTTCACCAATTTTTTCTTTTCATATAACAATTTTATCCTAGCAGTGTATAATGAAAAACTAGTTATATAAAATAATGCTTAGATTTTATATTTAATGCAAAATGAAGTAGGTAGAAACAGCTACTTAAAGTATTTTTGCAGAGCTTTTTTTTTTGCTATAAAACAAAACAGGTATCCCTGTTTCCTATTAATCTTTCTTGATGTATTCTATTCAGGGTGGCCAGCAAACTGATAAGATCTTTCCTTCAGATTTCAAAATTACTGAATCTGGAAATAGTTCTCATTTATCTCATGCGCTGCTGAGAAAACAATCTCAAATCGTTGGTTCTACTGATGAAACTTCCTTAGCAACACAAGGGCTCCAGAATTATTTTTCAAACCTTGTCAATGCTTCCTGTGAGGTTTCCGTCACTGTCAACATTGAGCACTTCATAGATGAGGGCAAAAAAACCACCCCAACCCAGAAAGCTGTGATAAATTAATAGAGGGTAAATTAACAAACTAAATTGAATTAATAGAAGCAGAGATAAATCTAACAAGGAAATTCCATAACAATAATTCAATGAATAACATTTTCGTTTTACCAAGTCTTTTTTCATTTAGATGAGAATCTACAGGGAAATGACTGTCCCAGTGGCATTAAAAAAGGAGGAAAATGGAGCACTTGCACCTGTGCCTCTCTCTGCAGCAGAACACCCGGCAGCAGGGGCTCTGCATGGAGACTGCACCCCGGGAAACAATGCAGGAGGAGCGCGTGCCTTTTACTTTGGAAGCCTTGGTGCCAGACTGGACACCCAGGACAACACGCAGGGGTGTGTCCTCTCCAGAGCCGGAACTTCCAGACCAGCGGAGAAGTCTGCTTTGCTGAAACCTAGATACTCGTTCCCCTGCCTTGCTGGCAATTTCAGATAGAACTTTTCAGCCATATTCTCTCATGGTATATTATGTTTAGGCCATGTTTTAAAGCTTTGGTTTATATTGATTAAGTCTCAAGTGTGCAGCTAGTCCCTTGAAGCTAGATTTCAATATTTGCTGCTTGAATCTGTAAAGTGTCAGCAGTGCGGGGATTTGGCTCTTAATGTAATTGGAATAGACCAGTTTAAAGCTACTTTATTTCAGGTACCTCCAGTCTCAGGTTAGAGAGTGCTTTCTGCTGTGAAGATTTTATCCTTCCCTGACACAAACATTCACCCTAGTTCTCAAATTCACCAGTACTCATCTGACACTTCACAAGTTGCCAAATGTCTACTCCAACACTAAAAACTGAGTTTCTGCCGAGTTCTAAACTAAGTGTTACAGGATAGCTGAAAATTAGCAGTAGCATATCTATCTAGGGCTGAGCAAAAGACACTGAACATTAACACTTTGCTGACTGCTAAAAGCTGGCTGAGAAGCGTGCTAGTCATCTTCTGCAGTGCTGCTCTTTGCTCTCCCGTGGCTTGAGAACCAGCCACTGATGCCACAAGCACACTAGGCAACAGGGAACACTGCTCCTGTCCTGACACTTAAGAGAATACCTGGAGGCACAGGGAAGGCATTATCTGTTAGCCTAAGCTCCCTGTCACAGTCAGGCTGGATTTTATGGAGGAGAGTGAAGGATGAAGGCTGCTCAGGCTTTCACCTTCCAAAGTGCCTGCTAACAGTGCCTTCCTCTGCTGTCCCCACCTGCATCCCTTGCTGCAGAGGTACAGCTGGGATGGCTCGGCTTTGTCAAGGAACTGGACCTTTTTTTTTTTTCCAAATTCCTCAGCACTTTTTAAAAGATTGATTCCTTAGATGTTTTACAGAGTGACCGTCACCCACAATTGCCCAAACCAAAGTGGATACGTGCTGTACGCATGAAGAAGCAGTCAAGAAGGAGAGGAAATCACTGTCGATACCGTACATCACAAACCATAATATTCTCAAACTACCTGCCTTTGACTTTAAGTCTTCAACTACTCCTTACCACCCTACAGTGTAAGAACAGCTTCTTGGACTTTCAAGAATTGCTTAAGAACTCTTAAGAATAACTCTTAAGAAAAGCTTTTTAACCTCCTTCTAAATTAGCTGAGTGCACCTATTTTGATCCATTCTGCAGTGACTTCAGACAGACTATTTAAAGCCAGGGAGTTTACATCAGTAAGAACAGAATGGCAGATAAGATTTCAAATGTCTAACACTAAAACATCTACTGCACAAGAATATTTTTTAGATATAAGCTGGAAACATGATAAACAATGAAGTTAAATAACATTAACATCATTTGGCTCAAGATCTTTCTTTAAAAAGCAGTAAAAAACTACATGGCCTTCTCAGTGAAGAAAATTAAAAGTTCATATAGTTAATATATGTATATGTTAGTTGATATGTATATCAATGAGTAGAAAAAATTCACTTTGCCTTTTTGCCCCATCCCATCTGAGGGTTATCTGAGACAGGTCTGAGGAAACAGTCTGAGCTGCTTTCACCTTCAAATACAAGATTAAGAATTTCAAATGAATCTATTGATGCGGCAATAGAAACCTCTATCACTTCTTGGATAGCCTCCAGTAATGTGATATAGGGACATGCTTTCAGCAGCTGGGAAACACCAGCAGATGCTAAATGTAACACATGTCCTCAGCAAAACAGACTCACTAGAATACTCAACCCATCCTCCACTTTCTAATCTGTGTTTCAATAACATTTGTATTAGATTCAAAGGTTTGTCCCTTACCTTCAGACTACTTGTTGTGGCAGGTCCATGATGTCAGGAATGTCGGTCAAAGCCGCAAAGGCAATTGTCATCTCTGCTCCTCCAACACAGTGGCAGTTTAGCTTCTACCAAACAACTAAAAATCGGCTGTACTGAGCCAGGTCCAAAGGAACAAATGCCTTTAGGAACTAAAGAGCATGACAGACTGCACCACACTATTCCAGGTTTACATGTCTTAGGTATCACAGATACACTTAACAGTAACACTATGGATAATCATTAGACAAGATCCCGTCCCCAGTCTAAGTCAGGAATAAATCTTCTTCTTGAAACTTAAAGTTCAACTGCACAAGATCTCTCTGGATAAAGAACATAGGAAGAAATAATATACTAGGTGTGGTACTCATATACCTGAGGATGCTGTGACAGTACTATTGCATGTAAGAATCTGCACACAACAAAATGTGCCTCAGAAAATACATGCAATTCTGTTCTGCTAATGGCTCTTACAGGTGGTTTTTCACTGACTTATTTGTCTCTGAATAGCTTTAACCAGGCTCTCAAAAACTGTAGAAGTATAGAAGTTGTAGTTCAAATTAAGAACTTATTTACTATATAATAAATGACACGATTTATACAATACAGTAAGAACTTTCAGGTGGTAGCAATGAGATTGAGTTTGGGTTCATGCCATCTTTAGTCACTTACATAATGATGAATATATCCTATTTGTTATACAGTAAATATACCATAACCTAAAATCACTATAATCAGTCTAATAAATATTTTGGAACATGGCTAGACAAAGGAGTTCAGAGAGGCTTGTAGCCTTATATTGCACAAGCCTGTATTTTAAATGCTGAGCCCAATACCCTCATCTACTACAGGCTGAATGGCAGATAAAAACCATCTCACAGAGGTATATAATCACATGCTCTCGTAGCATGTCAGTAGTCCACATAACCATCATCTAGTCACATGTACAATTGCTAAAAACATTTTTTAAATTGTGTTGAAGAATTGAGAGGTATAGAACATGCCTAGAAAGAAAGTTATTGTGAGTAGAATCAGACTTATAAAATTTAATCCTCTTGGAATAAAAGGAATATTGAAGAAAACAAGAGTGGCAGTGAGCAAGTGAGTTTAACAATCTTCTGCCGTCCTCCAAGTGCTTAGTAAATGCAATTTATTTATTTGAATAGTTACGAACTATGGTATTGCTGCTGGCAAAGAGACAGACACTTCCTCCCCATACATAATTTAACCATTGAAACATGGGAAAGAATGTGTCAGAGGTAAGAATAAATATGGAAAAAAAAAGAAATGTGGATCCCTCGATAGTCAACTATTTTTTTTTTAACAAGACCATTAAAAATATTTCACACATAAAATAAGGGTTTCAAGCAACAAAGTAACCAGTAGTTCCTGACATTAAGCACATTAATTTGTTAGCTGACAATCGGGAAAAAGTAGATGCAAAAAAAGTTGATGTTCATAGGGATTCCTCAGTGAAGATAAGACACTATGTATTACAGATTTCAATCTTTAAATATTTTGGTATATTCCTGTATTACATAAATAATAACACACACACTAACTTTCTGTACCATAAATACATTGCATGAATCCAGATAAATATTTTATATTGTTCCCTCTCTCATTTAAACCTTTAAAAATGTGCAGCTATGACTTACGTTTTTGAGGATGGCATAATAGAATTTGACATTTTCCAGCTGAGGTGTGGCCTAGTTCCAGCTCCATGCTTCATTACATTGTGCTCCCTTTGAGAGGATGAGAAGAGTAAAAATAGCCAGGTTGTTAAAAATGTAAAAAGGCACAAATGAATTCTCACCAGATGTCCTCTTCAATTGCCATTTTCATAAAATTACATTTGTTAAACTTTTGATTACTATAAAACACTAGAAATCAATATATGCTATGAACCATGTATCTGGAGGGATTGCTCTCCACCACTAGCATCCTTCTCTTCTTCAGATTCTCCCATAATTTAAATGAAAGAGGACATTCTTATTTAAAATAGCAAACTGCGTACTGATATGAAAAAAACTAGCAAATAGAGGCCAGGTAGAAGTCTGAACACTGATGCATATATACATTTAGGGGCATCTAGAAAAAGAACATTTGAACCCACAAGTTATTTTCTTAATTTTTGAAAACAGAGTGAACTTGGAAAAATGCAGATGTGAAAAACAAAGATGGCTCACCTACCCAGATTCTCCTCCTTTTGATAACCCACATTTCAGGCACTAGAAGCTTTCATTATGCTCCTTTATTAGGATCAGCTACAATGCGTTCCTGCTCCCTAGGACGCTGTTCTTGAGCAGCTACTCCCACCCATGTGTGCGCAGGAGGCAGCACGCTTAGGGCAGCATATTGGAGCTGTCAGAGCGAGAGCCACGGGGACGAGCCAGCTCCTGGCAGCGGGCCTGGGCCATGCCCACCTGCTGTGTGTCTATCCCTTTCCCTGCTCCAGGCTCCCTGGATATGCAGATGCGTAAGCCAGTGGCTACTTGGCCCGCAAGGCCCTTGAACACCAGCACGCCTACGCTGCTCCATGCTCCCCTGCAGCCCCCAGCAGCTACCACCGTCCCTCACCAACTCACACGGTCATGGGACAAGTCTGCGGACTGCCCGGCCCTTGCCCACTCACTTCACGTGTGGTACTAGGCACTATATATACCATCACAGCACGCCTTTAACCCCAAAGTGGTTATACCGGTTATAAACACCAAAGACAATCTGTAAGTTAAAAAAGTAAATAGTTCAATAAATTTTAACATACTGACTTTTTGGCAAGAAGCAAATGAGTGTAAACAACACATAAAATGCGTTTTCCTTATCCTGCTGGGCAGATTCAGGATGTTTTTATCTTAACATCAAAGCAGCTGGTTTTGGCACTTTTTCTGCTTTTCAACCGTATTGATGTGTAACAGGTAACAGAAACGCCTCACAATTCGGTCAAATCTGTTTTGCTGAATGCTGTACCAAATTATAATGTTCAAGTATCAAACCTATTTTAGGTTGTTCTCTCGCTGTAAGATGAATGTAAAATAATTGAAAAGAAAAATGGGAATTATGCCACTTTTAACGGTAAGAGCTCCTGCATGTGGGTTGACTTGTTTGCTGAATGTCATAGGAAGTTTGGGATGAAGATTTCTGTTGTCTGAAGAAAAACTGCTGTTCTTTGGTCACAAACAAGATAGCCAAGAAGAAAGATTTGTCAGCTTCCCTCTGAGTGGCAAAAGGTGGAGTAGATTACTCAATATTTGTCAGACTTGAGGTGATTGCCTGTCACTACATAAGGAAGTAAACAGTATTGACAGCTTTATAAGATCAAAATTCAAAGCCTGCAAGGATACGTATCTGCATCACACAGTACGCTGCAAAGACCTTCTGTTTTAGGAACCTGTTGGGCTCAACGGTGAAGAGCAGAAAGACTGCAGACAACAGCACATGAGCACCAGAGGATGATCCCTGCTGTGCAGTGATGTCCGCGTTCTCCAACACACTCCCTAGCCCCACCAGAACACCTTAATGATGCACTCAACAGCTACTGGCAATATCCTACGTATTTCTCTGCTATGTGGTATTGACGTATCAGCTCGTTCTGAGCCAGTCTGGACATTTAACATGAAGCTCTACACCTGTACAGAGACATGACCTAAAAAGCTTTAAAAAGTAAATTGTATGATTTTTTGTTTTATTTTCCCTCCATATCCTTATTCACCCTCAGAAAATCTCTGAAAAGCTGACGTTTATGAATAATCCTGTGTGTAATACTGCTCTTAGCTTCTCCAGGCCAGGGTGGAAGCAACTATAGGAGAAAAGCACGGGGGATACGTATCTCCTGTGAAATCGGTGACCCTATTACTAACCGTCATCTAATCTGCTGCAAATGCAGAGGGGTGAAAAGCAGAACAACAAGAAGGGTCAGAAAAGCCTTGATTAAGCAATCAGGTAAATCTGAAATTGACGGGCAAACTGTGCTCCAGTTAGAGAAAGAGTAGAGGGCGGAGCTTGTTTGATTAAAATAAAAAGAGGACTAATGTCAGGTGAGGGCTTGGAACTACTCAGCAGAAAGTAACCTGGAACTGAAATGTGGACTTGTTAGAGAGTATCTTATAGACTGACACAAGCAGCAGCACAGGATGCCTTGTAAGTAAAGCTGGAATTGAAGCATGCTACAGATGAGGTAAATCGTACCCGTGAAAGAAGTGACAAAAAGAGATGGCAGAGAGCAGGGAAGAAACCAGGACTCTCCTAAACCAGTGGAATAAGCGGTATCAGCGAGGCATGGTTCCTCTGATTGCAGTGTTGATTTCATTTCCCTCTAGAATGGGAAAGCATACTTTTACTGCTGGTTATTGTAATAGCTCTTCAAAAAAGGTTTCTAGTGGAGTTAAACAGCCGAGCATGTTACAGAAGCAAATAGTGATGATATATATTCTAGATTCATACAGAGGAATATTATGCATATACATGCATGTACATATATAGGTCCATAGGGGAAAAGAAAACAACAAATAGAAAACACTTCAAAAAGTAGAGAAGTTGTTAGTACCATCTCAGTTGTTTTTGGAATGTGAAGATGTCATTGTAGATTGTTTTTATACTAAAATACATTAAGTGTGTTTGGACAACTAGCATGCATAAACACTGCAGCAGGACAACTATTCCCCAATATGTTATTGTCTGAGCTACTTCAATGTGAGCATTTCTATTTTCATTTAAACAAATATGCATTTGATAACCGTGCTTTATAGTAGTGTATCTGACTATTCAAGTACTTCCAACTAGACATTTATAGTATCTGCTTTGATATTTTCTTACAATAATGATTATGAGATCTATTAGTTATGAGACCTACTGAGAACATTGAGGGGGTGTTGCTTTTTTATGGTTTTCCTTGGGTTTTTTTGGTTTTTGAATCTACAGCTATGCACATA
The DNA here is from genome assembly GCA_013400135.1 of Rhinoptilus africanus. NCBI lineage: Eukaryota > Metazoa > Chordata > Aves > Charadriiformes > Glareolidae > Rhinoptilus > Rhinoptilus africanus. Next base: position 390,349 of record VXBO01011976.1, read on the forward strand.
CACAGTAGACTAGTTAATACAGCATCATCTACAGCAAATGCGGACAGTACAGTCTATTATATCAACAGTAGGCTGAAAAATACTAGCGGTCAAGAAATGACTTACCAACTCAATATACGCAAGAAACAGGTAACTTAATCATTGACCTCTGCAGTTCTCATTATTAAATTATACAAGTTTTATATATATATACACAAATTGTACAAGGCAATTAAGTCTACTCAACAGAAGAATGAAGGTAATGGTCAAATATTTGTGTTCTTCCCCTCACTTTTACCTTGAGATTCGGAGGATTCAAGAATATGGATGCTTTTAGTTCTCATTTAATATAGGCTCCAGCATGAATTTCCTCTAAGCATGGAAGTCAATGGAAAAATTCAGATCTTTCTGCTAATGTCATGATCTTTGTAAAACTAACAATTGTAAACACTGGTAAGCAATTGCTCTCTTCAGAATAACACACTGAGAAATAGGATCATCTCCTAGAATCTTAGAAAATGGTGCAAAATACTTGTAGGCTCATAAACTTTCAAAAAGCAAATACTAAACTGTAAGAATATTTGTATGTTGTCAGTCGTTGCACTGGCAGTGTGTAGTATCACTCTACTTGTTTCAGAAAGAGAGACTACTTATGTTACCTTACCGCTATAGCAAGTCTCTTAATCTACTATATATGTGTTATTACCTAACCATCATTCCAAGTCATTAGCATGACTACAATGACATGTAAGATTTTAAATACAGTATCATAAGCAATGATTTCAGGGCCAAAATATGTATGACTTTAGAATTGTTTATTCACTTAGAAGCAAAAAATAATTAATCGTTTAGTTCTGTCAAAATAAACCTAAATTACCGGAAGGTTTCTTTCCAACCAAAAAAAGCAGAACCCACCTACCTGCTTTTAACTGACAAGAGCTTCTGTTACAGAGCCAAAGAAAAATATAAATGCAAACCAAAATACATCCCGCAAATCTTGCTTTGGAAAATATTAGCGAAAAAATCATACTCTGAAAAGGGAATTAAAGATTTCCTGGGAATGGCAGGGACCTCAGTAAAGATATTATAATGTGGCATTTGATGTTCTAGAGGGATTTCAACAAGTTTTGCATGGTCAAATTCCATTAATAAGTTGGCTTTCTTCCAAGGCTGTGTGTGTCCCTCTCATCTGCCATAGTGCCCTAACTGTAAGGAAACCTCACCTCACCTGCTCAGTCACATCTTAGCAATTTTAATTGCTTTTTCTTGCTCATTACAGTACCAAACAGGCTTAGAAAAATCCTAGTATCTTATAATGCAGATTATGTGGGTTATGAGTAGAACAGTAACCATTTTGGTGGTGGTGTAAGAGGATTACAGAATGTATTGGTGGGGAAATGCCATGTGGATGGATATTAATGATGATGTGAGGGGGAATAAGAGAGAATCAATAGAACTGTGTTTTGCAAGTAACTACTCAGGGAGAACCACTATTGCAAGTGTTGTCACTACAGTGTTCTGTAATGGATAGGTTTTATTCTCGAGCTGCGCTAACATTTGAATTATAAATACATGTTTACTGTTCCTTTCATTTTGTAAAGCTTGAGTATGTGCAGACTTAGATTATAGCACATTCTGAGCAAGTCTGACTCACAGTTTTTAGCAGATGACCTTTAATTAGTGGGAAGATATTCTATCCATATCATATTCGTTCACTTGTCTTACTGGGCATTAGATGGCTGCTGTGAAGCATAAAGGATTTTTTTTTTGTCCTAATCCCTGTGATGTGACATGATTAATGAGATGAAATTCCCATTTGGAGCTTCCTACCAATCAATAGGCAGATGGGCAGTAGTGGATGGCGAACAACAAGACAGCAGGAGTTGCTTAAGCTCTTGCTACTTCCACAGAGGAAATATTTAGAGACATAATTTAAAGGAACAGATAATACCAATTTTTCACGTTTCTCCTTCAGTAATCATTTCTTTGTTTTTAATGTACATAGAGAGGCAAAAATGCTATCTTATATGTACATTTTAAATTAAGTTAAAATATATATGTTTGAAAATCCTACAGATGCCACTTATGCCAAGTAATTACACAGCATCGGTATTGAAAAACCATTTGCAAAACAGTGAGTCTGGTTTTTCTCCACATGGATAGAAATGAACAGATACATCAGAGAAGCCAATAGAATAACAAAACACTAGAATAAAGCCAATGTGAATATAAAATTAAGCCAGTGATTCAAGCCCTTTTTCAGGAACTTCAACATCCCACCCCCTGACTCTACATTCAAACCTAATAATTGACATATAAAACGAAGTAAAGAAATAAACTTCTATTGGCTATTCTCAGCTGTGAAAGATTTTTATTTAAGATTATAAATCTGAAAAAAATCATGTGACTAGGATTTTAAGTCTTCTCTTTCTTGCTAGTGGAATCCATTTATAAGCATGGGTAACATTAAAACAAACCCTATTATTTAATTTTACCTTTACATGTCTCAAGATTTAAAAACTGAGCCAAATAGCTAAAATGAAATGATAACCAAATGGCAAAATATGGCAGGCTGGTGGATCTTTATCAACCAGATTAAATCTGGGGAAATAATGTACATTCTCTAACACTAGTAGCAACAGGTTTCAGGAGACTTCTTTCATAGCCCTCATGTTGATGCTTATTTTCTTCTAGGCAATACTTTTGTGCTTCTTTTAAATAGGAATACTGATATTTAGCTATTTTGTATGTGTAAATGACTCATCTTACATTTCCTTCTCATTGCCTTGCTCTCCCTCCCTCTCTCTCACAGACAAAGATGCACACAGAGTAAAATTCACAACACACGCCTCCTAATGAACAAACTCCCACCGAGCACCAAAGTGCTTAATGATGCTCAGCAGGCAGAGATCTGCAGTTCCCCTATGTGAACCAATATATAATCACACCACAAGTTAAAATAATATTTAGGTTACCAAGAGAAATACTGGAAATGTAAGACATGCTAGATTAAAATTTTCCCAAACTTTAATACTTCTCCTTTGTGTGTTCATCCAATATAATTGAAACAAAAAATAAATACAGGTACACAGGATAAAGTATATAAAGTATACACAATTATGAAATTAAAATCTCTTTGCAAGACAGCCAAAGCAAATTTAGGCAAACTGCTTTAAATCAGCCTTCAGTAGTTTGCAACCTACTCTGTTTCAAACAGTTTTATACACACTACATATATTTATCTCAACTTTTTTTCCTTAGTAATGTCTATAGACCAGATTCTGCAATTAATCAGCTCTTTAAGTATAACCCCACCTGCAATGACATTTACAATTATTAAATAAGCTTTCTGAAGCAGTCCTTTACTTAGGGGGTTCTTAAATTAGAACTGGCAGTAAGAAAACTAGCTATCATGATCCATTTACAAGTAATTTCTAGGACTACTATTCAAACATATCAATTTATCCTTGGAAGAATAAAGTAAGCAGACCCTTGGACCGGATGGTGATAAGACACAGCTTGTTGTCATCTGCTGGAGAGTTATGAAGATTTAGTTGACACAGGTGAGACACTGCAGGTCTCCCTTATGTCCTCAAGCAACTGGGGTTTTCTCCATTCTTCCCTGTGTGGGAAGAATGGAATTGCTGAACACATAAATGCAGGCACTGTCCTGTTTTTTCCCTCAGATACGTATCCTTGCATTCCCTCAGTGTGAGGGATCCTGGAACACTTTTTTGGGTGCTTTTTTGGGGGGTGTGTGGGGAGGAGGGCAGGAGAAATTTATGTATACAGGTGTGGTCTGAAGTAAGCTATGCATTTAGGATACAAAAGGGATTTACAGCCTGGTCTCCACCAGCAGACAGTGAGGAACCGCATCGCTCGGGTACCCAGATTCCCACAGCGATCACAGCTGGTGTCCAGCAACCACAAGCAGTTAGAGATGGGAATGCTCAATAGCTTTTTGAATCTGAAAAAAAATGGCAAAGGCCAGGAGAAGAAGAATGAAGACTCCTGTGATAATTTGGCAAAACCCCATCAATTGAGACAAACCTCTCTCACTGCTATGGTCCCAAGCCAGTGATTTTTTCTGTTACATGGAAAACCAAGGACACGTCTGTAGCTACAGTTATTTAAAGGAAAATATGTAGGACTATTATGCGGCTTCTGTGTTCATAACACAGCATCTTTTCCTCATCTGTTCAGTGATGCTCCTAAAAGGCAGGCATGGAACAACCCTGTTCCATTTGGACTGTATTATTAAAGCAGAGAGATGAATATGACACGTAAAACCAGCTATGGACAGGGGTAGGTTACCAATGGGGCAGCAGAACGTGCATGCTTACAGCTACACAGGCGTACACACAGCAAAGGAACTGATACTTTGTCAGGTGGATTATTAGGTTAGGTTACTGGAATAGATGACAGACAAGCAATGAAACAGAGATTTTATGAGACTTAGTCGTATAGTACATCACACCCAGCTGTGAGGTCTTTCGAAACCAGATAGCCAAGAGTAGTATTTTCAATTTTTTCTTTGACTTCTTACTTCACGCTCAGGGTTTTCTTCATGAAAAGGCAATAGTCACTAGTCTGTCAATTTAGCAAAATAGTTAAGCATACTAAAAGAACTTACTTAAATGTTTTATTTATTTATGGTAAGGCTGAGTTATACACATGACCACCTATTCTGATTTATTTTTTTTCTCTAGACTTGGGTGGAATGCATGGTTGCAAATTGTTTTACACATTTCTATTCTCTAGATTCTTGACCATGTGTGAGTATGCAGCAAGGTTCTGTTGAGAAAGTTCACACTATGAATGCCTTACCACTTTCTAAGCATCAGTAATTTTTTTCTGCTCTAAAAATTAAATCATTCAACTAAATGCTGCAAATTTTCTCCATTTCACATTGATTTAGTCAAAACACTGCAAGAACCACACAGCTGAGGAACTGGATATTGTTAACTGTAAGCAAGGATGCTTTTTGGTTTCCCCAAGGAATGACATATTCAATTATGTATCGGGGGTCTGATTTCCTAAAAGGCTAAATTCAGGAAATACTGGGATTTCAGTTATCTTTGTATTTGACCACAGTCTGAAGTTGGATGGGTTCCCAGAGCCAACAAATGCTTCTGCTGCATTTACCACCCAACCTCCTAAAATGCTCCTTTTAATGCCAATGCTTATTATTTATCCAGTGCTCATTCTTTGTGTAGCCTACAATTTTCACTGTGGTAAAGCATGCAAGCTTTACCACAAATAAACATCTCTTTTGTGTACTATTTTGTTTGTTTATTGATTTTTTCATTTTTTAATTGTGGGAGCTCATGTTCAGTCATCCTTTTCCTGTTTCATGATCATTGCAACACTTAACAGAATACAAGGCATAGTTTCCCCACTACTGATTACGTAGTAGTGGGGCAATGCTGATATTCACATCATAATGTAACTGTTCAGTACTCACGTATGACAACATCTTGCAAAAACCTTTGAGAAATCTATAAAAGCCTATCTGTTCTATATAGATTTTTTGTCTTAAGCAAGGAGGAAGGGTTTTAGGCATGTTCCGACGCAATAGATTTTGACCACAATGTAAACAATAGGTTTGGAAAGCCAAGTTCCTAATTATCCTCCTGATAATTATACATATAAAAACATATTTCTGTGCGGTACATGGATTTATTGAGAATGAGAGTCCATTCTTATCTTAAAGAAGTGCTATGAAAGTATGTGAAGCTGAAAAGCCCAAGTTTGAATATTGGCAACAATACCTCAGGTTAAGATGAATATTTATTGCAAACAACTTCTGAGAAATGGGAACAATCTAAGCCCTGTCTCCTACATTTATTTATTTGTTTTCACCACAACAGGGCAGGAAAATATTAAATATTTTCAGGTATTTCAGTAGGTAATATGAGTATGCAAAAACATTTGGCAATATAAAGATTCTGGTTTTCAAAAGCAAATGAAAGATAGTTGCTTGAAAGAAACTTAAACTCATAAACATAAACTTTTACTGTTATAAGGGAAAACAATCGTAAGGGGGAAAATGGGCAGTTGCTCTTAACTTCTGCACGCTTAACACTTGTGCTGTGTGGAAGAAAGAATAAATAAGGTTTTGTTTTGAAGAAGCTACTTCTGAGCTGGCAATTACAGCTACTGTCTCAGGCTCCTGAAGAAAAAAGCTTTCAAGTGCCAAACTCGGCTGAGGCTGTATTAAATAGATAGTAAGTAGAAGGTATTTCACAGGCAGAAACAGCCTTGCTCTGCCCCTACTTAGCTAGATGATTAAAAAAACATCTGAACATTTTTAATACAATTGTGAACTGACTTAATACAGCCTTTTAAAAGCCAAGGTCTGTTAGCCTGGGCCCAGCGTTACCACTGAGGTTCAGCATGTACTGACCGTGCTCATCTTGCTTTGCAGAGCTCGGAGCACAGGCAGAGCACAACACCTTCTGCCAACAATATCATATGCTGACACCCCAGTGTGGTAGGAACTGCCACCATGGTTCTGCTTGCAGAGAGATGCAGGAAGCCTATCTGCTGCGCAAAGGTCATGCTTCCCCCAGCACTTATGGTAGGACAAGTTTAAATAGTCACGTCTTTCTCAGCTTTTTGGATTGAGCCTATCTTTATACCTCAGGAGTGTCAAAGAGCTTGTGCCATATGCAATACTGGCCAAAAGAAAAAGTTCTTTTAGTAATGATTTCACCTTGTTGTGAAGAAGCAACAGCTTGTCTGTTCTCATTGACTGGCCAAGACCACTCGATGGTGAGGAAGATGAAGGGGAGCTCTCTGTATTTCTCTACAGTGGCTTTTTAGGAGGAATTATCATTAGCTGCCTTAGAATTCACAGGAATCTGCCTGTGTTCTCATGTATGTCTATATAAAGCTACAGACACTCTTCAACTGTGGTTTATTGTCCAATAATCCTTCTGTCAGATGGCACTGAACCAAAGTCTGCTGCCCACTGCTTTCACTGGGTTTTAGTCTGAATTACCAGGAAAATGGCTCACCAACAACCACTCACCAGTGAGCAATAAAGGAAAAAGTAGAAAGCTCCCAATACATTCCAAAAAACCATATACTTATATGATCTGTATATTAAATATATATTACATTTGAGTAAACTTAGATTTTGCTTTTATTTTATAAGCCTTTCTGTTTACAATATCGTGAGTGTATCAGTCTTCATATATCATGCTTCCATAGGGACACTGAAACAGATGTTTTTAAAAAATAGCCACCTGAAGAGAGAGTCCTACTGTATGTTTAGACATACAAATGGGTGTCTTGATTTTCTCCGTGTATGAAGCATCCTTTGGCCTCCAATAAAATAAACATAAGGTATCAGTAATTAATGCTTTTAATACTCAGATGGTCTTCAGTTATTGAACAGACCATCAAAGCAGCTGATGTGGAAATTCCTTCAAATTCCAAAAACTTATGTTTCTCTTCTGCTAAAAAAGACAGACATTTAAGATTTGCTTCCATTACTCTCTCCTTACTCAAATATAGAACACTCTACTTTAGATATCTAGTACTTCTCCTCCAAGTAGAGGCTTGACTGGAAGCCATAAAAAAACCATTCCTTTTACTCTTTTTAACTTACCCATTGAAGATCTGAAGAACCAGTAAGCTTCCTACCTAAAAAAAACCAAACCACCCCATTCCTCTAAAATGCAGTGGTCTTTATATTCCTCCAAAAAAACCCAAACAAAACCCAACCTTTGAAAGATCAGAAAAGAACTGCCAATGACCTGGAAAACAGGAAAATCTATAGATTACCAAAACCAGGCAACAGCAAAAGTTGAAATTGTGCACATCCAGCCAATTTCCCACCAGGCTTGCACACACAGAGTTACTAAAGCTCATTACAATGTAGCATAAATGGAGGTCTAATTAACATAAGAAACTGATCCAAAAGAAAATCCCATCAACATACGTGAAAATGAACCTGATGTGTTTGAAATTCAGCCAACTACAAATTAATTCAACACAGATTACATATACAGGGAGAAAGAGACTCCAGCAGAGTAACTGGCATTGTATTGGTACATACACCAGAAAGATTCCCTCCTACCCTGTATCCCCTCCCACTCACTAACATGAATTATGTTTGTGCAGCATTTGTTCCAGCAAGAAATGAAGCAGTGGTCAAACTCTTATTCTTGATCACTGTAATTCCTTTATAAATGAGTGTTACATCTCTTTCCCCTTTCTGGACCATTGATTTTGGGCCATACTGTTTTGTAAAAGACCGAGAGATCTTACTACTGCACCCCTGTACTGTCAGTTACTGTTGCTGATGGCCTTGATGCTGGCACCCAGGCCGGTGCCACAGCAGTGTATGTGGGACTATGGTAATACCAGCGTGGCAGCAAGGAAGGATGTAAAGGTGCCTGAACAGTGTATAACATAAGAATAGTCTAAGAAAAGCTCTTTGTTGGTGTGGCTATATACTCCAATATCCAAACTAGTTTTACGGTGAGCATTGCTCTGTGCTATGGAGCTAACAATAGAGATAAGAGCAGATAAGAGCTAACTACAAGTGCGCCTACAAACTTTTATCATGCACACGGTAGCCACCTGTGTGAAGAATGTTCTGACATAATCCTGATGAATGCGATTTTGTCTGCTGCTACAAACTTACAATACTATGTTAACTCTTAGAGTTTGTTTCTATGAAGTTTATGTGAAATAAATAAAGGTGTAAATTCACAGAACCTTAGTTATGCTACAGAATTACTGCCCAGGACTACCTTAACACTCTTACCACATCATAAGTGTTCATATGAGCAATTATTGTAGAAAATTCACACTGTAGCCACTGACATTTGTTCTGCCAAAGGCTTTCAGAAACATCATTTTATCTGCCAAGTACAACCAGGTGCAGAGTACTTAATCATACTACTTTGAGTATAGTGCAAGTACCTAAGCCATATCACTTCAACAAGGTAACTTTGGAAATCCTGCCACTAACTCAGCTTGCCGCTATGTGACTGAGCAGCAGATACTTGTGTCTTCATGCTGGAGGAAGAACCACTTTTCTTCAATGGAAAAAGGAAGTTTATACTAAGTGGAAGAATGGCCTAATCCCTTGGGAGGACTATAAGAATGCCGCCAGAGCGTGCAGGGATGAAACGAGGAAAGCCAAGGCTGCCCTAGAACTCAGCCTGGCAAGGGATGTCAAGCTCAACAGGAAGGGCTTCTTCAAGTACATTGGAGGAAAAAGGAAGACCAGAGAAGCTGTGGGCCCACTGTTGACCGAGACAGGAGCCATGGTGACGGAGGATGCGGAGAAGGCGGAGTTATTGAATGCCTTCTTTGCCTCGGTCTTTACTACTCAGCCCAGCCCTCAAGAGCCCCAGGCCTTGGGGAAAGTAACAGGGAAAGAGGAAGACTTCCCCTGGGTGGAGGAGGATCAAGTGAGGGATCAGTTAGTTCACTTAGACATTCAGAAGTCCATGGGCCCTGATGGGATACACCCGAGAGTGCTGAAGGAGCTGGCAGATGTCATTGNGATTGCAACAGTCTCTAGATCTCAAATTATCTGAAATACTGTGTTAGTTAACTTCATATTGCTCTGCCCTTTAGGTCATAGCTGATGTCGGGGCCAGAGTATCCTCTAAAACACTGGCAGATGTTTGTTTAAGTGGACGTTTATAGGTCTGAAGCCTCATTAGTTGTTTTCATGACCTGAATACTAATTTAACTAGGTGATTCTTCATCTCTGGATCTGAATACTCAGGAAATTCTGATGAATTTCACTCTATGGGTACTAGTTGTCATTATTTAGAATACTATAGATTAATTTAATAAATACCTTTTATGCCAATAAACATTCTGTTTGAGTATAGCATATGATTAATGAAATCCCTATAGTAAGGCTAAGTCAAGATGTCCCCAGTAAAAAACAAATTGTTGGGTCAAGTGGCAAATGAAAGATATTCAGGATTGGTAACACCTCATTAAAAACCATTTCATCTGCCCTAAGGCAAGATGTTAATACACAGTAATTGTCTACCCAGAGTGAATCTTTTTCCAGTTACATGAATAATGCAAAGTAACTATTTAAATATGCTTGTTTATATCTTTAGCAGATTCACTATAGCTTCAAAATTAAAGACTAATTTTTTAATATTTTATGCTATCAGAAGTTCACAAATAGGAGAATGAAAAAAACCACCCTCCTCTTCAAGTACAAAATTCCTTTGCAGAAAACAAAGTAAGAAAATAATTTAATTAGGATATCTGTGAATTCCAAGGAATTAGTACTGCTGCTACATCTGCATTCATCTTGTTGCTCCAATAAAACTGTAAACAAATAATAGGACACACATAATAGTAATTTAAACAGCGTGAGTGATGTCTATCGCGTTACCACAGAAAATTACAAAATGTTTTCCAATTGCCTATGTAAAGTTTTGTGTGTGTTCAGCGTTTTAACAAAGAGTATCAGTAAGTAGTGGAACAAAAGTGGATTTGAATGTAGCTTAGCTCAAATTCTGATAAATTGCAGGTGCCCTCACAAACAGAAGACAATCTCATTCTTCAATCTGCCTGTAGAAAAGAATTCACGCAGTAGCATTCCTTTCATTATTTTGCTGCATAGTGCATTCAATCTTCTATCAAATGTTGATTGGCTCAATCCTACAAGCATTCTGCACTCTAGTGTGCCAATCCCAATCTCAAGGAGCAAAAAAACTGAAGTTGGGAAGTTCAAGGAAGCTGAAGTTTCCTGAAGGCACTAATACGAGTATAAAGAAGATGCTGGACTCTTTTGAAAAAAAAGCAGCTTCCCAAGCTGGGCTTGACTTGGTTGTATCAGGATTCCAGAACACTGAGGGAATGAGTAGGAAGAAAAAACAACTGATTGCTATATCAGACTGAGAAAACTTTGGTAAGAATCCCACTAAATAGTAAGTGAGGTTGCAAACTTTGACAACATACATATGTTCAAAAAACCTGTAGAATTTTCCCAGTTAGAGATAATATGCAAAACTTGGGATATCTACAACACATTATGTGATATACAACACAGTATGTGATAATGCTTTTAATACACAGCACACTGGGCATACTTGTAATACCAAAGAAAGCAGCATGATTTTCTTAATAAAGTGATTTTGTTTAGATTTAAGTAAGTATTTATTACGATACATTGTGTTTAATTTATTGTGATTCTCAGCCTTTCATGTGTTAAAAATCAGTAATGGAGTTATGCTGACATCTGCAAAAAAATGTAGCAATCATGCAGACAAAAGACATATAAGGCACAGCACCAAAATAGAGTCTCAGAGTGTCAATGGGATTTAAATTTGCAAATAGAACAGAACAGTTCAAACAAAATTAAACTAAGCCAGACAAGACTTAAATGTTTCATTAGAAAGAGATATTCTGCAGGAGCAAATCTTGTGACAGATTTACCCATCACAAATTTCAGACTGTGAATAGCTGGCGGAAGGAAGTTGCGTTTCTGCTTGGACTACTATTTTATAGATGATTATCCCAATTTTTGGAAGAGCTGGATTTCCTGACACTATTTCCTAAAATTGACACTTCACAAGATATTTTATGAAAGTAGACGTCTTGATATGCACGTCATGTTGAAATAAGTGGTTTATAGCTTGGGCCAAAAAAAAATTGTAGTTGTGTTATCTAAAATAATTTTTACAAAAATACTTTTAGCTGCAACAAATGATATACAATTTGTGTATTCTAACGCTGACTGCAAATTGAAAACAAGACTTAATATAGTGCTCCAGAATATTGCTGTCATATATAAAGATTTTATTTGTTATTCATGCCTAGTAGTTAGTCAATATTACTGTTTCTTGTGTGTCTGCTCTACTGTAAATACCTCACAGACATGATCTCTGTTTTGCAATCTAGAATAAATATTCTGTTTCAGTCAAACAAGGACATGTCACCACTGGACTGAGTTTTTCCATTAGCAAGAAACACAGGGTGACAAACATTAGCTCAAAGACTTGTTGCTCCCCAAAGCAGCCCTCTCTTCAGAAGTAACATTTCCTGCTCATTTCTGTTAGTCTGTCCTGAAAGGTTTCCATTAATTAGCATACAAATATAATTTAAGTAACTGTAAATTGTCTCAGTAAAGAACCTTTTATGCTCAGGAAAGACAATTTCCTCTAGTAACTACATTATCCTATCGACTTGTATGGGTCCTGTAACAATAAGCCACACAGGGCATGAATCCATAGTGCGGTATGTGGGGAATCTCTGTTGTGTTTGCAAACAAGCTGCTCTTTTAATTAGACTTCTAAAGCTTTATATTTTCCCTGTCTATATTTTGAACTTCTGATCTAATCAAATCAGGATAGGAAAATGAATTGAGAGCAGCCCTGAGGAGAAGGACTTGGGGGTGTTAGGGGATGAGAAGCTCGACATGAGCTGGCAATGTGCACTCGCAGCCCAGAAAGTCAACCGCATCCTGGGCTGCATCAAAAGCGTGGACGGCAGGTGGAGGGAGGTGACTCTGCCCCTCTGCTCCACTCTGGTGAGACCCCACCTAGAGTACTGTGTCCAGCTTTGGAATCCTCAGCACAAGGACAGGGGCCTGTCGGAACAGGTCCAGAGGAGGCCACGAAGATGATCCGAGGGCTGGAGCACCTCTGCTATGAAGACAGGTTGAGAGAGCTGGGGTTACTCAGCCTGGAGAAGAGAAGGCTCCAGGGAGACCTTACAGGAGCCTTCTATCTAGTACCTAAAGGGGGCCTACAAGAGAGATGGGGAGGGACTCTCTCTGAGGGTGTGTAATGATAGGACAGGAGGTAACAGTTTGAAACTGAGAGAGGGGAGATTTCAATTAGATATCGGCAAGAAATTCTTTACTGTGAAGGTGGATGTGACACTGGAACAAGTTGCCCAGGGAAGTTGTGGATGCCCCTTCCCTGGATGCATTCAAGACCAGGCTGGATGGGGCTGGATGGTATCTTACTGGACAGTCACCCCTAATTGAAGGTTTCCAAGCAGAAGTTGAAAGGAATAGCAAGTTGCTACTATTTCTTACTTTTCTGTGTGAGTGGCATTTCTATGTCTCAGTCATCAATAATATTTTCAGCGTTAAAAGCTTTCACAACACTACTGTTTCTAATATATTTACATTACGCTATTAAAGTTAGTTGGAATCTTTCTCTTAAAAAAAAACACCTCACTACAAATCAATGTCTAGTAAAAGCACTTTCTTGACAATTATTGACTTGATTAAACTTCCTGCAAAATGTAATAAACTGAGATAATTTGCAGGGCTCTGTTCAAAAGTGACTTTTTCCCACAAATATAACAACACTTAATTTTCATATAATACTATATCATAATGATATATAACAAGAAATAGTGATATAAACATGACTAAAGCTGTAATCTGGAAATCCCTTGACTGCCCAAACAAGCAATGCATGTCCTAATAATATTAGAGAAATCCATTCAGCTTTGCACAGATTTTTCAAAAGGTAGGTATCAACGGTAGAAATAGATCCCAGGTAAGTACTGCACAGTGTGAAGCCCTCTGAAGAAATCAGGAGCAGTCTTGCTCCCTCTCTCCTATTGACATGTTTCAGCCTTGATTTGAAAGGTCTGTTTTTCAGACAAGCAAAGATAGTTCATGCCTACCATACCCTTGGCCTTCCCTGCTGAGAGTACCAACAAGAATGTCTCATCTCCATGTGATATTTAATCTAGACTGTAAGCCCCTCGGGGGCAGAGATCACATCTACTTGTCTGTGAAACCTAATGTGCACATATGGCAATGAACAAATAGTAAAAAGGATCACAGGCAATATCTGATGCTAAGTTTTGTTTACCTTTCCAACATGAGAATATATTTATGCCACAATTACTTTCCAGAATACTTAAACCTGATAAAGCCTGTGCAACTGTAGTCAAAATGCACACAAGGGTGATGTGACAACATTCAGTGTAGTAACACGAAGTTTTATCACCAGCCTTCCTGAAGTAAAAGTGTTCTGTCAATAGTGTTTGATGTTTAAAGGCTAGTTAGGAAGACAGGATCCTTTGTTTGATCCTAATGCATATCTGATGTGACAGCTGCTACCTGATTTAAGGAGAAATGGAGAAACTCTAAAAATGGCAACAAAATTTAAAATAAGGAAAGAAGTTTTCAGATTTTCGATTTTTTTCCCAACTTCTTTCCCCAGTCAAAATGTAGCATATAGTAGCTGCACACTGTCAGCAATGCACTACTGAGAATTGTTAGTCTGTGAATAGGGATCTGGAAAGAATGATGTTACTCAGCAGTGTGCTAATCACCTGACCACGGCAGTTAAAAATGTCTTCAACACAACAAAAACGTTCATTGCTAGCAGGCTATCACAGGGTAGGTTTGACTATTCTGTTTCCAACTGGAGGTTGTGCCAGAAAAAGCTAGCGTTGCATCTTAAAAGTAATTTAAACAAGCAGCCTGCTTTGGCCAACATGACAATAATCTGAAATAATGCAGGTGAAAAGCTAAAAATTGCCTTCCAAACACGAACACCCTCTGTTGAAATCATAAAGTATGCACATGATCATTGGGTTAGAGCAGGGAGCCAGCTTTCTGCCAGAGCTGGCATAGGAATGGAACATTATTTGGATTCAAAATCTATGTTAGATAGGACAACAACATTGTCTTTATGACTCATTTTTGTCAGACTGGATTCAAAACTTATACCAACAAATCTGACATTTCATACTGCTCTGCAGAAAGCAAGTAAAATGAGTCCATGTTTTAAAACAGCAGGGAAGCTTCCAGTGCTACAATTAACTGGTAACATATGCCACTGCTGCCAAGAGGATTTTTAATCTCTTTAAACATTAATGTAGCATTTTTGCTTCTGTCGCAATAAGGCAGCCATCTGTGTTTGAACCTGCTGGGAAACCAGGGATATGTTTACAGAGAGAGAAACAGAGAGAGGGAGGTAGACATCCATGTTTCTAGACCCAGCATCAAAAACAACAATCCAAACCTTTTAAATAGTACTATTAAGGTGTCATATAGCGGTAGGAAGATTGTTAAAATGCTCAGACTGCTCAATTTAAAACTACACAAAAAAGAAACCCCCAACCTAGCACATATTCTTCTTATTTAATATACTTGTTTTCCTGCATAACTGTGAACAGTTAATAAAGGATTTCATTACAGACTTACTTCCAGGAAAATACCAGTTCTATGACTTTGAAACAAACTTCTTATATAATCTGAAGCAACAGTAAAAAGGGCAGAGTTCTGTAAATCCTTTCCGCGTGAGCCTGCAATTCTGCATTTCTGTAAGCACTGTATTCTAACATCAGGAATTATCTGAATGGAGTACATCTTTTAAAGTGAATTTAACTCTTAAAAAAAGTGCGGGACATTAAAATTCTGTACGCCAAAACATACGTCCTGTATTTGCCTCTACAATCTGAGGCAATTCTGATAAAATATCACATCATCTGCTCATCTTCTTCCTGTCTGAAGGTCATTTGACCTTCTTTCTAGTCTTTCTCACACTACACCAGTACTAATTAATGCTCTTTGGGCCTGAGCCTGGTTTCACAACTGCCATGTCTGTCCGTCCTTTCCCCTCCTCCAGCCCCCGATACAGTTGAACCCACTGGCCAATTCTAACTAAATATGAGCGACTTCGGAAAGAATGATTACTCTAGAACTGCCATGAAATGAAGAGATGGAAAGAAAGCCAAACTTCCCCACAGCAGGAATGTCTTCCACCATGAATAAATAGGGAATCGAGGCATAGAAGAGCTCAGAAAAAGCACAGTCCCACTGAGTCCTGCTCTGCTGTTAAAGGAAAATGGTGAGGAGTGGTGATATTCTGGACCAGGGAGGACTGAGGAAGGAGAGAAACTCAAGTGCTGGGGGGGTTATAGTAAAGACGACAGCAATGGGACAGAAACCATATGAACCAGGTTCTTTGGCCATGCTTTTAATTTAATAATTTTTCATTGGGAACTAACATCCTCTGAGAACCAGATACAAAAATGCAAGCTTACAGCTACTGTCTATAAACATAGAAAAGGCTACGGATTCACCCATCTTGGAAAAATATCAGCCCTGCTTTTTTTCCCAAGTTCTGTTTACACTCTTTGGGATGACACCCTTCAAAACGTGATCAAGCCTCCGGTTTGTGCAAGAGATTTGTCTTAAGTAGCATGGAATTCATTCAAAAGCACGTCCTAAAAACCTACCACCATTGATCTCTCTTGCTTCTGGGAAGATCCCCAAGCAGCTCCCAGCTGCTCAGATGATCGCTGCTGGCTCTAGGGCCAATGCACCCTCAACAGCACAAGCCAGCTGGACCCCAGCAGGGCCAGCTGCCCCACTGAGCAACATGTGGGACAAAAATAACTAGTTGCAACGGCACGAAAAACATCCCAAACAAGGACGGATTCCTGATAAAACGCCACCCTGTCACAGATTACTGTAGTCTTTATGAATTCACACAGTTAATATTTTTAATTCGGTGGACTAAATTGTTACGTGTTGACATCCAACATCTTTCGATGAAGCTGCCGGTGCTCAGCAGTTTTAAAAATGCAGCCACACTTATTTGGGCCCATTTGTTTTTCCTGGCTACAGCAATTCAAGTGGGAGATTTTAAAGAACTTAAGTATGCTTTTTGCTGTTGGGTTATTGCTGGTTGCTGTGGATATATTGACTAATGGATGGAAAGGGGATACAGGAGTGGTCTACTGTGTTATTAAGAATTGTCAAGCAGGAGATAAACCCTCTTTTAAATGGATATGTGCATAGGTTAAAATACATCAGCATGGATTTAGACACAACTGTATAATCTCTGGAGTGATATTTTTGGCTACAGTTCTTAACTTAGTTTAAATGTAAAATGGCAATAAATAATAGTTATTTCTCACACAGACAATTAAGTACCTAATATTTATAAAATACTACATAATACACAGACCTCTAAAGCCTGGGAAAAATCTTATACTGACTTTTTTTTGGTGATTTATTACATCCTATATATTTCCTGTTACATCCCATATACTACCTAATGAAAGAAAACCTATATGAAAAGAATGTCTTCCTTTCTCGTAATACTTGTTTCAATTTGATCTCTTTTTGTTTAAAACTAGCCTATTCTGAGCCCCTTCTTAGCTTTTCTGAACTTGGAACTGGCATGTACTAGCTTGTATCTTTATTATCTGTCCCCATTAAAAGGTAAGTGTAACACTATGACAAACTAGTTCACTTGCCAAGTTACTAAAATAGTAAGCTGCTTGATTTTGAATCACTAAATATGCACTTAGGTATTTAAGAGTTCCCTACCTTTTTTTAACATTATACTTCAAAAAATAGTTAATCACAAACCAATTCTCTGAGAATAAACTAAGGTAATCCTGACAGACAAAAATAATGGCAAGACTAGTGAGAGAAACCGAAAAGAAGGACAGCAAAATTTCTGACAATAACAGTATTTATGAGCCACCTGCACACAAGCAGTGTAATTTGTCCAGATGACTTATCACTGCGTCTTTTAAACCATTTTTTTCTAGCTATTTTTTAAATATTTGGGGTTCCAGCTAGATTTCGTCTTTGAAATGCCATACTGTGATTGCCTTGGAGTTTGCTTCTGCCAGGTGCCAGTGAAGGCTGACAAATATAAAGCAACACAATGGCTGACAGTGTAGTAAAGTTGCTTAATATTTTTTTTTTCATCCTTGAGTAAACTGACCTCCCTTTGATTGTGAATGTTGACAGAAATGTTAAATAAATCAGCCTATCAGCTTTTTAAAGGTGTAAAAAATAAATTAAAACTTGAAAATTTGGACTCAACAAGTTGCTGATCTTTTACAGAACAGAATACTACGGGTGTTCATAACCACCCTCCCTGAAGGCCAATCTCAGTTACACGGTTTTATCTCAATTAAATCTGAGTTATTTGATAATTTATCAAATTGAGTGAGTCAATTTCCAACAGTCTACTTTATCAACTGTTAAACATACCCCTGAATATCTTAGTTTGTCAAATACGCCAGCTTTGTTATTATTGCTTAGAAGGATAACAATGAATATTGTCTTTTGGTGCATGTGTTTTCCTGTTTCAGTTCTACATTTGCCTTGTCCCAATCAACATTTAAGCTTCCTGTATGCGAATCAAGACAGTTCAAACAGCCCAGTCAGTCTTTATTATAATAATAAATCAGAAGCAGAATAAGGATTTTCAAAGATAACTACCTATGGATTTAACCACCTCTATTTAATTTTCTTTGAAATCTTCATTCCACTTGGTGAGCTAAACCACCACAGACCATTCGCACTTTCCATGGAACAAGGCTCATTTCTTCACTTAAACACACTTCCGCACTCAAACAGACAGGATGATTTGGAAGGATAGCAATGTTTAATAGGCATACATATTGTTAAACACCATCGTGAGCATAACTAGCAGTGTGAATATACTGAAATGATTCAAGATACAGTTCCTCTTAATTTTTATGCCAGAATTCTATCAGACTTGAATGAGGAAAAGACAAAACCATTATTCTGCTCCTTATTCCAGTACTGGAAAGCTAAACTCAAGCACTACAGCCCTCAGAAGCTGTCTTCATATTAGCACTCTAGTATGCGGGGGTTTCTGGGTGTTGCCCCTCCTTCCCCCCAGTTTTTGGGCAATGCTGCTCTCCAAAAACTAGTATTGTTGGCTCAAATACTAAATACTAGCGCCATCTCACAGAACAGAACATACAATCTTACCTCATGCACAACACTTATCAACTGCTAAATATATCCCATTCAAAATCATGTCATGATCAAATTCAAAGTCCATTTCTTTTGTCATCAGTTCTCTAGCACTGTCGGAATGTTCCTTACACACAAATCAAACTGATTTTCCCTCTCTCTCTTGATCAATTTCCTTCCACAATAAAAATCAATTCTCAGTCACTTTGTCCTCCACAGTCAAAGTCAATTCCCCTCATGCTGACATACATATTCAAATATCTCCCCCTGTAACTCAACACTACTTAGTGCATGCAGCATCAGCATCAATTCAACCCACAATCAAGTCTTTATGAATTGATTTGGTTTACCCACAGCCAAACAAAATTAATCCCCCCTCACACTTGCTGGATCAATTTCCTCATCCTGGCCAAAATCTGTTTCCCCTCACTGACCATTCTGTTCCTCCCTTGATCACGCAGAAACATGTTTCTACACTGACATTTGCCCTTCATAAACTCTGGTCTCCTCCTACTAGTAGGTCCCTTCCAAGTTTTTATTCTGCTTTCCCCTTTCTTATTCCTTGTTCACAACTAGTAGAAGTCCCAGAATACATATTCCATTCTCCTCTTCCTTTGCTTCACACCTCTAATCCAGAGTCTTTTACATGGTAGTCCTTCCTAATTCAGCGTTCTATAATTTTCATATATCTGTTTTTCTTCACTGTGGTTTCTTCATCCCTCGTTAGCACTCCACTAGTCCTCCTTTTCCTTAAAGCATCTGGTCTTGTTTCACAGGGCATAGATCTTACTACATTGGCTCCAGTAAGTGGCCAAAGCCTGGACTGAGGGCCACTAAGGCACTAGGGGGCTCTGATAGACATGTAGAAAGAATAACAATCCATCCCTCTGAGGAAATTAATTCAGCAACAGATCCCAATAGCACCATCACGCCTACACATGAGACAGTCCAGCTCTGACAGCCGGAGCAAAAGTAGCTACATTTCACTTCTACAGAATTGCAGAAGGCCTACTATGTGTTACAATTTGGGAAGATATTTTCAGTTTTAGAAGACCCCAGAATATTCCTTAAAACACTTAAACCACTTTTTATTTTGCTCTTGGAACGGGATAGGACACGGTAGGCATAGGAAGAAAAATTTCAAATTTACATGTTATGCGTTTGTAAAAATAGGCTCATTGAGTGTCTTAGAGTTTGAAAAGAACATCTTTATAAGTAGCATTTTTTAATTTCCTCAACAACCATTTAGCACAATCCCATTTCACTTTATTCTGTTTCAACTATAAAGAAAAAAATATACAAACTCTGTTCATAGTGTTATCTTTTTAGTACTGAGTACTACTATCTTGGAAAGTAATTCTAAATTGTAAGTGGTGACAGAATAATTAAAAAGGATGTGTCACGGAGTTATAGTCACATGGAGTGTGAAGCCTATTCACATACAGGAATGCACTTCATTTAAAACGGTAGGTTGTTCTTAATATCTGGAATATTTTCCTTTAAAAAAAAAAAAACAAGCAGTGGTCCACTAAGTTTAGCTAAATATAAGTTGAAATACTTCGTTAGATCTGTCACTTTTTTTCCTTTTTATTTATTCACTTATTTTGCTCAAGGTGCTAGTACTTTCTTGCATACTGATCTTTTAAGATTTCAATACATAGTTCTTGGAAACATATCCCAGTTGGTGGAAATTGTCACAATTCCATTAACTATCTTCTCTGAACATCTCAAACGCAATCCTTCCCTCTAACAAATATTTGTGGGATGTCAATTTTTTAAAAAATGTTTTACAGATGGACTCTAAAGAAAACCCACCCACTCATCATATGTCTCCCATGGTGTTTTTATACCTTTTTGTGGATTTTCTTCCAGTCTTTTCTGATTATGTTTTGAGAATAATTATTCTATAGCTCAAGAAGAAAGAAAAATGAAAACATAAGCAAATAGTGTAAATAATATCCAACCAGAGTTTCACTATCGTTCAGCTTTTGAGTAAGACTTCAGCTGGAGTTAGACAGATATAACAGAAAAGTGGATGCAGAAAACAAATGAGATCAACATTCAAATTTTGGTATGAAAATATTAGATGCCATATCCAGAATAACTAAAATAAATTAAAAGGTCTGATGACATTCACCTTGAACTTTATTTCAATGCATAAAACCAGAAGACCTGCAACTGCAGTGGCTAGACTGTGTCAATGTCCTAATGTAATGTGATTCAAATTTTTTTGACAAACACATAATGATACCAATCACAGAATTATATCCCAGTCACTTCCACAATACTGGTCTATTTGACACAAACTTCAGAAGACTTTACTCTTTCTAGCAGAACAAAAAAAAAAGGGGCTTTTATTTTTTTCTCCTCAAAATAAAATCTATGCTATTTTTGGAGAAAGTAATTTTATTCATTTATGATTGTATTTACCTATTGCCTCTACCTGCATTTAAAAATCAGAATAGCATTTATGTGGTCTGTTTGCATTTAAACTCAGTGCAAAAAAAGGAAAAGCTTTCAACAATCATCGTAAGTGCAAACAACAAAACAAAACAGTTATTTTGCTGGCGTAGAGCAAGTAATGGTTGACTGCTTTCCTGGAAACCTAGTGTATGAGGGTTCCAGTTCCATCCTCTTTATAAATGTATTAGTACCTATTGTTTTAGCACCAGGTGCACATGTTTGTCTACAAATTATTTTCCTTCTGAAGGCCAAAGAACAAAAGCCAAAAAACCCTAAATTGGAAAATAACCTAATCCAAGCTCATATACAGGAAATCCAACACTCTCAGCTATATCATTCCAAAAAGCATGAAGACAACACAAGGGAACTGCTATATGTGCATTACAGAGAGAAAAAGGACAATATTTACTCAAGAAAACTCATACAGACTCACTGAGAGATTAGGAGAAGAACATTTCTTCCCCTTCACAGCAAGCCAGTATGAGTCTCTTATGAGCCACGCTGCCAAAAGATGCAAAGGACACAGAAGTTAAGGGACTCATTTCTGTCAGCAGTTTAACCGGGGAAAACTCCCGAAAAGCTTAGTGTCACCCTGCAGCTGCCAGCACTAACGGGAACATTCTCATTGCACCGAGAGGCCTCACGAAAGCCGATGTAGCCCCCAACGTGTTCTCAGCCACTGTCTTTCATTCATATAATACCCAGTAGTAAGCTATGTTCTGCCTTGCCCTGCAAATTCTATGTTACTTATTTAATTTGAGATACACCTGGTTACCAATTTTCTCCTCAAGTACCAAGTCTAATGTTATCTTTGTTTTCAATAACAGTCTGATTTAATTATTTTGCAATAAGATAAAAATATGAAGTCTATTTTACCACTCATTTTATCACAGATCTTGCTGTACAGTCAGAAAAACAAAATTCTTGTGTTAAATGACTGTGATCAAAATGTAAACTTACAGAATGCTTCGGTTTTGCTATTTTTTTTTTTTCCTCTCCAAAGACTTGGTTGAAAGACTGCACAGCTCAAGTGTTGTACCTATGCAAATAAAGGATCAGATTAATAAGAAGAAATAGATGAATGGCACTAAAAGAATAATAAATACTTTAAATTTTGTAGGATTTTTTTACAATGATCTCACTCTTGCACTTCAAATTAAATAAATCCTTGCAACTCCTTGTGATTACACTGTAATGACGAACAACGGATACAAAGATCTGAAGAAATTTTGAAAAAAATCACACAGAAAATCTACAGCGGATCTTAAGTGTTTAATGCCAAAAGCTATGGACAAGTCCACTCAGGTATTACCAGCTTTCTGCAACTCTGGTTTTCCAATTTTGAATTAAAGAACACAAAATATTCAGACAGTTTTTTGACAATTTACATGGAGTCACCGTAGAATAGAAATTAATCCTCTTACACTGATAGTACAAGCAGCAGCGCCACTGCTATTAAGAAGCAGGTATTAGTCAGGATAAAAACCAAATAAAGATTTCAATTCAAGCTTTCATATTTAGAGATCTTTAAAGATCTGACACTGTTACTCTTGCAACAAAAAGCTATGAAGAGATGCAAGGTGAATTATATGTACCATAAAAATTTGGGAACGGAGGGACTTTTCCCGACAGATCAGTATAATGCTCTAATCTACTGAGTAAAGTCACTCCTCCATAGGCAATTATTTAATTTAGAAAGGCTATTACACAGTCCTATGCAACGTTAAAAGAATACATGTTACTTTCGCCTATGACTCCTTTTTGCTTAAGATCACAGATAATTTCAGCAGGTCAGAACAGGAAAGCAAAGTGTTATAGTTGCCAATAGCAATTTCCACAAACACAGTTCACTGATTTCTGTGTTAAACACTCTTTTGAAACCCTCCTTCCTGTTGCTGAGCATAGGCATGGGTTTAGTTTTCAGGGTACAGGTACCCATAACATTGCTCATTTGAGCAGCTTTCACTGAAATACGCTGCTTGGCTCAGTAACGACACAGATCAGAAACAGACATCTAGAGAGTCATAAGGGCTTTAAGCCACATTGACAACATTCACCTCTGAGGCAGTGACAGAGAAGTAATCGGGTGGAATAAAAGGGGGAAAGAGACTTGGGAGCCAGTAGAGTTTGCTGCTCAGAGAAAACACAAGAAGAAAGGAATGGGAAAGAAAGGAAAATTTCTTGAGAAAGGCAAGAGGCTTTAGAAGTGGAATGTTTTCACTTACATTTTTACCCATCCTGGTTCAATGTGTCACCAGACACCTAGCATACAGGGCCACCTCTCCTGTGAAAAACCTCTGAGCTCCTTCTCCTTCCATGATGAAGCTCTTTGTCCACAAGTCCCATTCCAGTCTCAAAAAAGTAGTCCTAGGTAGGTCTGTGGGTAAAAGCGGTGGATGTTTACCCTGGGCGTGCTTTGAACCACCTCGTGTATAGGAATGAATGAGACAGAGTAAGGGAAAGGTAATAAAAATCACAGTGAGAAGGCCCATGGTCAGGCAGTCTCTTCCTCTAGAGGTTCACCACTGGGTTTAAATGAGTTAAATGAATCTTAGCTGGCAATAACAAGTAATGCTCTTCATTCGTTGTATGTAAACCAGAAAATAACACTAAGAAATTATTTTTGCCTTCCTAAGTAAAATGATTATGTAAAAAAATGCATGCAGAAGAAGGTAGGCTCCAAAATGTTTCATAGTTGGGTTTTTTTGGTGGAGGAAAGAGGGGAGCAGGGAAGCACTGCAAACTCACCTGAGGTGCAGCAGCAGAAAGCATGAAATGAAGCCAAAGCAATTAAGCATATGTAAACTGCTGCTAACAGGGAGGATGCAAATTCCTCACCTGTATACCTGACTTTCCAAGTTATTACGGAGTGTTGGGAAGGGAAAACATCAGTCTTGGGGGTGATGGGAAAAGCTAAGCAACTAGGAATCCAGGTAGGAGTAGAAAGGAGACAGGAACGCTTTTCTGCTTTTAGAGGGGGTTTTGTCCCCTATAAAAACAGCAGCAGAAGTAACAGTAGGCAAAAGGAAAAACCTGAGAAATAAGGTACGATTCCAAAGTTTGTCACAGATGGAGAAAACTGTCTTTTCTCCAGTCCCTTAACCCTCACGCCAAAGGCAGACAGGACTGCGGCAGCTGTGGAAGGAGCAGGCAGGGCAGCAGCTGCCTCTCACATGGAAACAACGGAGGCAGGACGATGGCCAGCGGCGGCTGGGCCCTGCTGGCCGTACACGGCCACCGGGGGAGAGGACACACACCGAGCGCGGTTCCTAATCCTCCTTCAGAGGCCAGGGCAGTTCAGGTTAGGAACGGGCGCCTGTCCGTCATTGTCTCTACAATGACATCAAGCTAAAGAAAATAAAGAAAACTAAAGGAAAGAACTTGCTACATTCTCAGTCTATTTGTATCTCCGTACTACATTATGGCTCTTAAATATTTAACTTAAATACCCTTCTGAAACAAATTTACTTTTTTTTCCTACTTAGTGACTGTAACCAGGCCAGTATGTGTTATTTTCAACTGTTTTCAGTATTACATCTGCCTCTCTTAATATTTGTTTTCAGGTATCGTTGTTGGCTCAATTTTCCAGAGCTCAAAGGAGTGTGGAAATTTCATATTCCATTCAGCACTTTCTCATGAGATATGAAAAGAGTATTCATAGAAAGCAGTTGTATTTGGGCTTAACATTGTTAGCATTTCCTCTCATGAGGGATATTAAATAATTTCATGCACAACTGCTCAAAATATTTTTTAAACTTCTGTAAACATAAGATTGCCAAAATCTAACATATGTTATGTGGTATTTAATCCTCAAGAGGAACTGAAGGAACAAAACACTTCTGCTAAAGTAATTAATAAGCACCAATACAGATACCTAGAAGCTGTTCCATCAAAATGAATCATATCCTCCTGCAAGTCACACCCAATATTTAACAGTCTAAAAAAGAAAATTCAATACACAAGAATGCTGGCTAAAATGAGTGCTGAAATCTTATGTATCGAGATCAAATCACCAAAGCTGTGCTACCTTCTGGTGCTCCTGAATTAGGAAAAATAGGGAAGTTATTTGTAGAAAATTAATTTTGCCTATGAGAAATCTGTTTTGGCGCAGTATATGAATCCCGTGGGGACTGGCGATTAAGGTTAAAGTGTATGCTAATGAATTATTGAAAGTAAATTAAAAACCAGGAGAGTTCCCTAACTCCATTACATTCATAAAGGTATTTTTAGTTACCACTTACAGAGTGACAGATAAGTCTTACGTTTTGTTTTACTGCAATTCATGGTATGCAAGATTCTCTGTTAAGTGAACACCATTGTAATACTTTGTAAGTATTACAGTACTTCACATATTTTGTCCTAATATATTTAAAGCAAAAATAGAAATGGTCGTCAGTGAAGTTACGGGATTAAGCTCAGGCCATGTGTGAATCTTTTTAATCAACATAGACTTCCTAGGGTTAATAAAAAGTCAGAGCTGTTTCTATCATTTCAGTGGAAAAGCTCTTGCCTATAGTTACTGGACAGGGCTGTTTGGTGAGGGTTAGGGGAAAATGCTTCCAGTTCAGGATCCCCAGCCTCAAACCTCCTTTCAGTCCTTTCCCTTCAATGTGCTAAATAGTATTTACTTTGTAAAGCCTTTGTGAAGATACTGTTGGTGTCAGTGAGAATGTCCTCTTGCATATCAGGCAGATCACTTATCAAAGAAGAGACCAGATTCAATTTGCTTGTTAGGGTTGAAAATGGCATCTGCCAGCCTTGGGACACCGCTCCACCTGGCCGCAAGGGAAAAGGTATTTTCCTTCTTTCAAGGTATAACAGCAGAGGGGAAATAATTTAAAATTCAGGGAACCAGAGAAGGAATAATAGGGAGAATCTGCATCTTAATCGATGAGGTATTGCTATTTCATTGGATTGCCATTGCTCTTTCTCAAGTTAGAACCACTTATCTGTTTTATGCTGCACTGAAGGAGCGCTTAAAGTAAAAAATAAAAATCAGCTTCTGAGTCTGTGTTAGGATAATGGACAACTCCATAGGTGGTGTCACTAGAACTATAAAATCATGCTCCTCGTTGTCGTAATATTCCCCATATTATTTTTTTTAATATTTACCATATGAAAGTTTTACACATAAAATCTTAATTTATATATTCTAATATTTTCACTGTTTATAATAATTTAAATTTTTTATGAATTATTTGGATTTTGTTCTGTTTTTCATTTTGAAGGAATCTTTCCAGTAATCTTTATTGAAAGGATCATTCCAAATAAAAAATTATTTTTTGCTGATTCTTGATTTTGTCTTTGATAATCCTCTTGATACTGAATACAGAAGTCTGGATGGTTTAAGATATTAATAATAAAATGCAAAGCCTCAGTACAATAAAAAGCCTGTATTTCTTCATCTTCACAGGATAAAGAATGGACACTTCCTGCTTACAGCTTTACATGCCGTCCAGGTCAATTGCCACGTAAAAGACATTATCATAACTAAATAATGCAGTTCTTACAGTTCAGTTCCAAGAACTTCTTTCATACGGTTGCCATTATTTGGTCCTTGTTATGGTACTCTGAATGTGACAGAAGTAACATAGAAAGAAATTGTAATTTCTCTTTCCTTTGCAGAAGGTTCCTCCAATTCAGTAGTGAGAAAATTAGTTGAACTGTGTAACTGTCGCTGCCTTTTTCATATGTGCTTCTGCTGCAGAAATGTTCTGTACACTTTTGCAAAAATAATACATTAATTTACACTAATGACTCAACTCTGATATTATTACATGGTTCTTCCCATTACCACGTCTGCACAGGATCTATCCCCATGGATCAAAGTCAGCACCTCTCTAGACGGAGTTTGGCTGCTTGCTCTAGGGTATGATTTAGCTCACTCAATATGTATGTTTATTTATTGTTACTCTTAGTTGAAAAGGCTCTTAAATATCTTTACCACAAAGCAAAATAAAGTGGCCATGAAATTTTGTCTCATCAGTGGACAAGATGTACATTCACCTACACTGCCTGTGATTAAACAGACTGAGGGCAGAGCAAGCTTAATTAAATAGATGGAAGAATTTAAGAATCAGATTAAAGAACAGGAGACGAAAACTCCATGATGCTGAACCCTCTGTTTAAACCGAGTATTTATAAAACAGATGTTTGCTCAACAGATATAATTTTTCTATCTTCTCTGCAGGATGCAGTTCTGCAAAGCATGGGTTTGAAGGTTTTAGAGACCAAAATACACTTTTTTATAGTAAAAAGAAGTGGGAACTGCCTACATAGGCTGCCTTCCAACTACATCACAAATGTACTTTTTCACTAAGCACAATGCATTTTTATAGATGTTCTTCCTATTTTTTTCTTATTTTGGAAACAACCCAGCTGTTCTCCCAACACCAAGACTTTCAGATCTGCTCCTCAACTTCAATTCACCAGGCAGCAGAGGTCTCAAAGACACAAAGTTCAAGAATTATGAAACTCAGCAGCTCCAGGGGAAAACCACTGTCGCTACAGATGGAAAGTTTGACAGTTCAATATTATAGTTCTGTTTCATCAAAGAGCACATTTCATCTGGCCAGTGAGCGCAGGCCAGCTGCCCATGCACCGCAGCACAGTGGTGCTCTCTCCAGCCAGCAGCTAGAGGCTGTTGGAGCTGGGTGACACCATCTCACGGGCTGGTGGGCAAAGGAGAAGTACTGGGCATAAGGGAAACTCTGGTTCCAGATCTTCTGCCTTATGAATGTTATGTGAATGTAAGACACATGTTTGCAAGAAATCAGGCTTCTTTGTTTCTCAAGGTATCTTTCCAGGTTTTCATCACATAGCAATTCTTTGTCACAAAGCTGAAGCTGAAATAGTCAAAAAACAGGTTCTGAAAGAAGCTGCACCGAGAACTTCACATTTTTCACAGCTCAGCAAACACTGGCATGGAAAAAGCTCTGTTAACATGGGCCACATATTTGTGCTGAAAATAACACTTAGCTGTAGACATACACATCAAGACAGAGATGCAAAAAATTCCAAATATTTTTCCACATAAATTCAGAATGACAAAATATCATCTGCTAACACAAAGCAGAATAAAAAGAATAAAATCTCATTTTGCTAGGTATTTAGGCTCAGTAACTGTCTAAATGAAAGGGCTTTTTCACTCCCTGCTTTTAAGAAACCAAAATTTATAGCAGTATAGTAGGAGTCTTCAAGGTCAAAGGGTATATAGTCTGCTTGCTGCAATATAATCTGACATGATAAATCATGTACAAGCAGCCAGCAGGGCTGCTATCATGAATTTGTAGGAGAATAGAAAATGATTTTTACAAAATATTCATTAAACTATATAGCAATTTTCATTTTTTATGTGTTCTGTTTTACTGCTTTGTTTTTCCTTTACAATAAACAATCTTTAAAAAAAGCTGTTCCTCTTTCTTATCTCTCCTCCAACAAACATTATGCCATAGACTGTTAGTAGAAAAGGTTTAGAGAGAGCAGGTAGATGCTTTCTTTGGGACTGGACTATACCAGTACCAAATAAAAAATTTTCA
Organism: Rhinoptilus africanus; assembly: GCA_013400135.1. Lineage (NCBI taxonomy): Eukaryota > Metazoa > Chordata > Aves > Charadriiformes > Glareolidae > Rhinoptilus > Rhinoptilus africanus. The sequence continues at coordinate 419,053 of VXBO01011976.1, forward strand.
TGAAATATGAAAGAAAAAGTGACACAGTCAGTCCTTTTTTGTTGTTGTTGTTATGAAAAAACCATATACATAACATTCCTGAGGATGACGGCAGAGGATCAGAGCTTTCAGAACCACCTTAACCTACTGCTTGCTCTATTTGTATTTCACCGGAAGGAAGAAATAATTAGAAAACTGACAAAAAAAAGTTACTGAATTTGTTTAATGCTAAATCCTCCAAATATGTTAGGATGTTTGAAAGCTCTAAAGAATCAAAATCTCCACAAAACCAATAACATAATACAGGAGGCACCTGAAAGATATGTTTTACAAGATACAAAAGCAGATCCTAAAACAGCCTGCACCATGATTGAAGGGTGGGAGTGGGAGGGAATTTGAGCCTAGCATGTAAAATCTTTGGACTTTCAATACAAGCCTTTATGAGCAATATAGACTAATAAACCAGCACTGAATACTAATTAAAAGGTGAAAAATATACAGTGCATTAATCAAAACAGAGCAGTTGAGAATCACCTTACTCTCAGATAGGATGGGATACAGAGCATCAGAGTGAATTTCATTACTTACAATCCTAGCTAACTTTTAGCTGTACAGCCAGAACTGGCTTTCATGGTGCTGCAGGAGAAATGCTGCTTTCTTCCCCCACAACTTGTGCAGCGTGCCCTCCGAAGGCTGACTTTAATCCATCCCTATGAGAGGGAATTTTTTCAACTCAAGGAAAAAAAGTGGCCATGGCTTATTGCATTAGGAAAACCACATTAGGAGAAATCCTAAGACCTCATACCACAATGATTAATTCATTAGCAATCTTTTCTCTTTTTTTATTATTTCAATTTTTCAGATGACATCATGTCAATACTTCATACTGCTATGTTATAGCTCATGTTCTTGGTCATTTTTAAGCCAGTACTTTAAATTTCTCTTTACGATGATCTTTTGGTGCATTTAGATTACTTTTATCCATATTATTTGTTCAATGAAATGAGGGTAGATAAAGCTAGAAATACTTACAAGGGTGGGAAGGGGAACAAATCTCAAGGGATGAACCTGATCCATTCCCATCGCATTAAACAAGCTTTGCTACTGACTTAATTAAGTGGCTCTGAATATGGGGAAAGGGTGGCGTATCTGTCTTCTAGAAAAGTTTCTCCCCATCTACTTTTTTTTATTGCACTTCTTGTGTGTATTTAAAGAGAGTTAAAAATTCTATGCATTTAGAAAAAGAATGAAAAGTTAACTGTACTTGTTACTTGTTGCAATTGATTATATGTAATTGCTAAAACTATTATCTTTTTTTGTTGATTTTCTCTGTTAAATTCTGGCATGAAACAAAGTAAATTCAATGTATCTTTTTTTTTGTTTCCCTTTCATGAGACGTCCAAGGGAAACAAAGTAATAATTTTTTTCCCTGTGAATTTTCCTAAGTACCTACAAATCATCACTTCAGTACCTCAGAGTCTGGAATTAACTACCTGATTAAAAGGAAGAGGCTTATTTTTCCTCTTGAATTTGCTAATGCTTTCAGGGGTTACATCCTTTTCTCCTTTATGATCTAGCTGCATACTTGGGCATAACCTTTGCAGGTCAGATGTGGAATCATAGAATGACAAGACTGTCTTACGGCAAAATGTCATGAGCTTGTAGGCACAGACACCCAGACCTGGTGTCTGTAGCATAAGTGGATTGGATGCAATATTCTCGTGCAGCAGATACGATCTGTAAGTTATTTGATGGACCATGTAAATTTTGATAATGCTTTAATGGAAGAGTCTTCCTTTATTACACTTCTACAAAATCAGCACTGTCCACCAAATGTATTTTTTACTTACAGAATACCAGCTGATAAAAACTGTTTGTTTTATAAATGTGATGGCTGGCTATTTGACTTTAGTGTTTTGTTTACTATTATTATCTTTTAAGGACCTTAAGTTTCATAGCTTAAATCCTTTGTTAGCTTGTTAGAAAGAACTAAATTCCATTCTGCTGTCTTTATTTTATGATATCCATAGCCCCCTTTATTTGATAGTCTTTAATGCTATTTCTAGTGTTAGCTGGTGCCTGTAACTACCATTAATGAAGATCAGTAAATGTTTCTTTCATTCAGGACAGCTGAATGAGGATATTCACATTGACCATTTACTTTGAAAGAAAAAAAACTGTCTGAACTACTCATAAGTTGATAATTGAAATAGACATATGCAACAAAGATATTAGTTCTAATATTTATGTCAGGAATAAACTATTTATTACACAAAATCACCAATGCACTTCCAGATAATCATACATAAAGGTTGACCGCCCAGTCTAGGAAATACCTGCCATTTCTATTTGGACTATCACTGACAGTATCAGTATTAGAAAAAGGAAAGAAAGACTTGAGTAAACCAACCTTTTTCCTTTATTTCATGAATGGCAGGAGTGAAGTATTTATTAGCCAACTGTATACATTTTGCACCTTATTGCCTCTCGATGCTAACTCACAACACCCAGGCCACTGGACCATCTGTCTTTCAAGTTGCAACTTCAAATGCAGTACAGCTCCCCTCCCTGGGCAAACTCTAGCAGGACACCAGATTATGGATGTTAAAAGGTCTCATTTTTACACTAGAAGCCTAGTAGTGGTACTTATTAACTGAGAAACCATTTTGACTCTTTTTATGTGGTGAAGCTTGAAAACATTATCCCTGTGAGAGACATATAAATGGAAATTAGATGCTGCTTTCTGCCCAGAAAGCAAGCAACTATCAGCACCACTGAATCTTTGGCTTTTTCTTTTCTTTTTAATTCTTTGGAACAAAAAGGCCAGCTGGCATTATTTCCATTTCTTTTATTTTCTCAAGATTTAAAGAGTAAGCCAAACTCACAATTACCATACATCTAGATAGCAGATAGTCAGTGTGTAATAGATAAATCTACCAGCATCGATGATTAGCCTTTAGCTTTTCAGAAGAAATCCTGCTCATATTACACTCACAATTTATTTTAAAATATATAATATGAAAACTAAATGCACCTCTCAAACCTGCTGTTCTTCTTCATTCCACTTTTTTTTTTTCCTCTGAGTGTGATCACATTCATTACAGTGTCTGTAGGCTGCCATTTATAACTTTCCATGTCTTTTGTGTTCAGTGAACTAGAAATAGCTCAACCCAGTTCATCTGACTTACTGAAGAGGTGCCTTTGCTCTAACCAGAGGCTGACAGAGCACATCAACTATTATTTTGAGACACTAAGCACAAAAGTCTGCAGTAAATGCAAGCTGTTATACTTCAGGCCAGATTTACTACTCATGCAAACAGGTATAATCCTGACTTCAAAGACTGAATATTTTGCAAGGAAACTAAGGCTCTGGTAGAATTTATAAAATTTGGGAATGGTACTGTCTTACCCATTCTGATTCACCCTCATAGGTCTAAGGGTCTTGTACCGTGTGAAAACTGCACAAGGAATGGCGGAGTCCAGCTCTTACACAGAAACCTCAAATTTCATAGATGGGGGAAGAGAAGTCCTAACTTAAGCCCTAACTTCTGAGCTCCCAACTGTAGGCATCCTGTTCTCAAGAACAGTATCTACAGAAGCAGCGCTTAGAAATGTCACTGAAGCCAGGACTGGGTGTTTTTCTGCTCCCAAACACGTAATAGTCAGTGGTAAGACAGCAAAAATTTAAGCTCTTCTGAAACAAAGTACTTAATGCCACTGTTAAATTCTGCAGAATTAGAATGGTTGCTAAAATTTTTGTCTCATGCTTTTCACTGGTAAACCTCGCCTGCAGTTAACAAATAAATGCAACTCCAAGTAACTTCAGAAAACGGTCTTTAAAAAAAAGCCTAATTGATAATATTTATAATTCAAAATACAGCATATAAAGCCAGACCTGTCCATATCTCTACGCTGCTCCCCAAAATAGGCAGCATAAATTTTAAAACCAAAAGCTCATTTGGTTATTAGGGAAATGGCTTGGGAACTGGAACATCAAGACTAAACTCTGAGCTGTTACCGACATCCTGGAAGGACTTGAAGGAGCTTTCTATTCCCTACCCTCAAAACATGGGTAGTAAAACTATTCTAAGTCAGAAAAGCATCAAATTCTCAACAGTTAACATTCCAGACAAAATGACCAGAAATGCCCATATTTTTTTAAATTTGTAATGGCAATATCCTTTTAACAGCAACAGTAGCTTCTGTGAAAGAGCTATGCCTGGGTATCTGAGATCACCACCATGCCCCCCATCCCTCCCCGGCAAAGGCCTCAGAAAACTATGCTTTTAGTGATAATTGCAGACCAAAAATTAGTATGATTAACAAAGTAATCCATGAACAGCAATTCAGCAATTCTATCTTTGCTGCTAGTTTATAGAACTACCTCTCTACTTCATATCTCTCTTTCTTTGTACAGACCAAATACATGTTGCTATGGAAGTTGAGCTACCATGTGTTCAACATGGCTAATATGTTTGCTATACAATTAATAATAATGAAGAGAATTCCCAGGAAGCATCTCTATTTTATATCCCAAAGAGAATTATAACATTAATGCAGAGGTATCCAAATTTAGAGCCCAGCACATATAAATGGAAACAGAAAGGGAGTTCAAACACACATGGACAAAGATCTACAATGGGATCTGGGGTTGCATCCCTTCACTTGAAGTAATTAAGGTCAAACCTGGAAACTGCCATTTTTTAATAGAAAAACACATAGCTGCAACTTTTTAGCTTTTAAATGTTTGTGTTAGTCATTGAACAAATGACTCTGCAGCTACTAATTTTCAAATGTAGCCAGTTGGTTTACAGAGTGACCACAGTACTTGGAAATCATAACCCTGGATTATAAGTACCAAGAGTCTTTGTTCAAAATAGTATGATTTCTAATTTCTAAAGAAAGAAAAAAATATTGTGGGTCATGACTGCAAAATTCTTTTTTACAATTCAAACCTGTGCCTGTTTATCTGGGAAGAATTTTAATATGGAAGCATTTTAAATGTTAACACCTACATAATAGCCTACAGAATGTGCCTAATAAAGGCTGATTTACCACTTTATTTGATTAAACTGTATCTCCATCCACAGAAAGTAAACGGATTCCTAAATTACCAGGGATAATCACAGCCCACAAACCTTGTAGACCCCTTGCATCAGTCCCTGTGCAGTGAATAAGGTGGCCCCATCTTACTCTGCACCTGAGCTGTATAAGCGATGCTGCCAGTTATCTCTGTATGAAATTAAAACAAATGAATCAGTTAAATCTCATAAGGTACCCCCCTTCCAAAGGCATTATGAGGAGATCAGTAAGTACCCTACACCATTGCTGACCCCCAGTGCAAAGCAAACATTTCTCCTTACTACAACCACTGAATCCTCTTTCAAAAAGAGAACAAACCCAAAAATACGTTTAAAACTGCAACAAAGATGATGTCGTGACAGTTATCATGACAGGAGAGAAAAATGTTATTATATCAATATTTCAATCTTCTAAACTACCTATATTCCAACATCTTCCAGAGTTCCTGGTTCCCACATTTCACAAAAAAAGTTATCAAGACCTTCTTTAATTATTAAAATCAGAAATATAGAAGAAATATAAAACACGACTTGCTCTTTTCCGTCAATCTATCTGATGTTTCTCTGCTTACACACAGTAGTATTAGTGATGTACAGCTACGCTGCAATTCGGACCTGACAGCTGATTTGTAACGCACTCTTCTAACCTGTGCAGAAGTTTTGGCCTTTGAAATGACCTCAAAAAAGGAGACAATAGAAATTAATAACAGAAGCAGAACAAAATGAGGATGTGGGTTTTGGTGGGTTTTTTTCATTAAATGGATAAAATACTGAATAGCCCAAATGTTCCAGCACTAAGTTAAGCCGAAATTTTAGTGGGCAAAATGTTTCAAAGCCAGACAAATAAGGTTATTTAAAGTAATTTCACCTAAACATCAAGGAAAGTTTAGCAGATAGAATATTTGTTAGATAATTATTGAAAAAACAATTTTATTTAAAATGGACACGCTATCCTAAACTCAGTGTTTCTGTATTAATGATGTACAGAAGCTGATTTTTAGACAGAATCAGACTAACATACAGATTGTATTTTGATATCACATTTTCCAACTCCAGTTAAAACAAAGGCGGCAGGAAGAGATTTGAGGACTTCTGAATCCCACTCTGCATGCTGTAGTCAGTCTTCTAGAAAGGACAAAGTGAGAAAAAAGGGGCCACAAAATGTTTTATTTTTTGATAATGGGAGAAAATTGTCCAGTTTCCAAATTTGTTGTTGACTTTGCTGATAAGAAATCTGCTGTTAATGAAACCTTTGATGATAATTAATTTAACAGCAAAAAAGTGATTCATTGTCTTTTAATTTAATGCCAGAATTTACCCTTTTTGCTGGTATTTTATAAAAAAAGTCTGTTTCCCTTGAA
>VXBO01011976.1:425496-441442 GCA_013400135.1 Rhinoptilus africanus
AAGCCCCTAGCCAATAGTTTTAAAGTCTATGGAAAGTAGAGAGAGGAAAAGGAAAAGATTTGGCAGGACACTAATATATATATAAAAAAAAATAATTAAGAGTTCTAAGCCAAAAGATCTTGACAATAAGTATCTATCAAATATTTATTATTTTTAGAAATGGTCTATTAACACATTATGAGAAAACTTAGGGTATTGCTGTAGCACTTATGTCTAACTCCACAGCTGTTACAACTATAGCACAAACTTTGATAGATTTGGTTCCACATCACTTCTGAAACATACGGGAATGTTGTTTGTGTTCTAAAGACACGTAAAACTAAACCACAGGGACTGGGTGTATCTCACCTAGTTTTAGACATCTAAATGAAGTAACTAAGCTAGAATCTCCTGTTCCTTTAAGGACAGTAGAAAAGACAAGCACATCTAGACTGCTAATTTCATGATTCAAAGGGGCTCCTGGGGATGTTTGTCTTCCTTCATTGACTGTAGAGGAGACCTATAACATTTAAGGACCTAAATTAGACAGCCTCAGTTCAGTACTTAAAAGTTAATCTGGGCCAAAGCAGCTTAGAGATTGTCATTACAATATGACAACTGCAACAGAACTGGGAACAGGACCTTCTCAAGATTCTTGTCAGAAATACTCCTGTTAAAACAATCAAAAATCCAAAAAGAAAAAAAACCCACCACAACAAAGTAACCCTCCTTTCTTCCCAAACTACCTTCTATAAGGTCATTTGTGTTGGAAATGTGTTAATTCAGGTCTCAGTATTTCATGTCAAGGATGTAGAATAACTGAATTCCTATTTTTAATTATTGTTTTATGTAGTACTATCATTTGAGTCTTAACTCCAGAATGTTAAAAAACAAACACCATATCAAATGTAGCTTAGTAGGAAAGAAAAAAAATAACTGCATTAGTTTTTTGTTTTCTCTAGGCCCAGTGTTCTAGTGTTATGATTGAGGAACCCAACAGTCATAACACAAATTGTGCAAAAAGGAAAAACCAAATTCCAGCAGGTTTTAGATTGGAATAGGCATTTAACTGCTATGTTCCCTAGCACTGAAGGAATGATGTTCTGAGGGTGGCGAATGAAATTAAGGTTTGAGGTACAACATGTAACATCTCTACAAAGTACAGTGTGATTCTGCACCTATCACACAGATGAACTGCTACTGAAGGGAATTCCCAGTGCTTAGCTGAAACACTTCTCAATGGACAAACAAAGATGCTTGAGAATCTTCAGTGTCATGAAATGATATATATTTTCACAAATAATTTCATTATAATTTGGAAAACAATGCTATCACCTAATAGTTTTCATATAATACATTTTATTTAATTAAAAAAAAAAAACCCTGAGAGTTACTATGACAACTACAACATGACTGTTTTTCTAACACTTGAGCACATTAAAGGAGAAACACACTCCTCAAGTCACATATGTTCTATTGTAAACTTTCAATTTTGCTCTAACAGATGGGATGCCTGAATTACAATAAAATCGGTTATGTGTGAGGTAAACTTCTTCAATTTCTTCTTCAGTCAATGTTTTATTTGTCATTGTAACTAATGCTGGGTTTTTGATGACAACTTTTTAGCCTGTAGAATTTTCTTAGGTTATGCTAGTAATACCGATACTGGTCCTCATGCTATGCAATGCCAGTAAAGAGAGAATATAAAAAATAGCAGATGCACCATTTCATTGTTACACCAGGAACAGAGACAAGCATCTTCCAACTCTGATGAGCATTATATAGATTCCAATCTTTACATTTTAGTGCAGCCTACATTGCTTGTAAACTATTTTAGCAAGAGTGACAAAGCTGAACGAATGGATAATTAAGCTAATCATTTACACAGGACCAGATTCTGTTTGTATCAAAATCAACAGGAAAGCTGATTTATCAGAGTACAAAGGTACATGTATTTAAAAGTGGAAATAAAGCAATTATCAACGGTAAATGAGAATATTCTGCTGCAATAAATTCTGAAAACCCAGTGATAACACAATGAAAAATTAATTCTATGACTCTGAAACAGCTGAAAGGAAAAAGGATTTTCTCAGCTAATTCACTGAGGATTTAGGGTCTTAAGGCTTTCTATTGCCTTAGCTAAACTTTTGCATATAAGAACATAGGAATTTATATTTAAATTTTAAGTTTTGAAATTGTACTAACACTATTTCAATTCTTGAGCTACCCATTAGTTAAATACTGTGTAGATGTTACATCTCCAAAATCACAGATGCCTTGATCGTGCACATATTTGTCATTTTCTGTTTTCCCTGAATTTGGGTATTCATCAGAATTTTCAATTTAAGATGAAAAAAAGCCTTTCAGGCCTAAAAAAAAAAAGGCATAAAAAAGAAAAATCAGATTTGAGTTTCAAAAAAAAAGATATTCTCCTTGAAATAAAAACTAAGTTTTAGACTGTCTCCTGCAAGAGAACTGCATGTGTGACTGACGATGGGTCAGTGAGTTTGGGGGCTGTCTGAGAATGTCTTTCAGGGTGCAATACTTCTGCTGGAGCAGTCTTGGGAGCCCATTTTACTTGTCTGTGCAACACAGCAAAAAATACTTGTAGTGTAATGCACTCTGCTGAATAACTCAATCTGAAACTTAAGCTAACAGACTTGTTGGACAGTAGTAAATCACTGTCAAACAATGAGAGACACGCTGATGGTTATAACTCTTTTCTCTGTTGACACATCAATCTATCTGTCATCCAATTCAGAAAAGACTCCATTACATTAACATGTTTCCATGGCTAAATTGAGAAATTCTGATTTTAATCTAATTAGAGTGGGTTTTTCTGTAAATATCCATTTTAGCTTGTTTAAATTTCTCCTTATAAGAAATGAAATTTTAGTTTAAGAAAGGAAACATTTAGAGCGGATAAAGACTAAATACTAACGCAGTTAAATTACATTTTTATAAAATTAATATTGCTTCTGGAGAAGGTAATATTGTATAAAACCAAAATGAAGCTGCTACAAATGTTATCTTTCTTAGAACTAGAATATTGTCATTCCCGAGGGTACAGATGCACCAGATATTTTAAGTATATTAAAAATTCAAAAGAGTCTTTCTTTACTCATTCATCAATCAGAATTAGCAGCTACATACTAAAGGCTCCATCAAATAAATAACAACTCAAAAAGGCATAATTCTACTGAATCAATGCAGCTGCCCCTGTAGGCCCAGACAGAGATGAAAACCACAGAAGGCTGAGAGACGGGCTCCTTGAACTCATTTCTAATACCAAACTGCACATTTTGCATAGAAGCTTTTTTTTTTTAAGTTCACTTGTGCAATTTTTTAGGAATTTGACTCTGACAGCCTACAGAACACAATCAATCTGAACTAGATCTATAAGAATTCAAGCTTTTGCATCTTCAGAAAAGAGTAAAGCGTTTCATGGGATTTCACCTTTAAAGTGTAGGCCCCTTCTGGTAGGAGTAAAATCAAACATAAACCACCCGAAATGAGGTTCTCTTACCTCTGAAAGTTTATTCATGATCTTTGTATTTTCAGCCTAGTACTGCTCTTTGAAGATCATTTTTGTGCCCAGTCAAGTGTAACTCAGTTCCTTTTTGGTCCAGAACTACAAAAATACTCTTCTCTAATTCAGTCCACATGGCTAGAACTTGTAAACTACCTTAATGAGACTAATATAATTCTTTTCAGCTTTTTGAATATTTTCATTAATGCCGAGGAAAAGCATGGACATTCACAAACCAGCAAAGGCGCTAAAGGACCAAAACTGAAATTAATTTTTTCAGTGGATTGGATCACACAAGTAATCTTTGCCATTACTATGTACGCACTTTCAGTGGGTCAAGAGAAGACAGCATTAAATTATACAATGCCAGATATGTAGAAATGATAATTTCCTATTGATACTATTCTCTAGGAAGTTTCTATGAAACATATGAAAGGTTATTTACTTTAAAAAAAAATCATCATGTTTCTCAGTATGCTGATACTACGTTGGTCCTGTGTTAGCATTTTTGTACATTTGTGAAAGAGCGTGGTGAAAACACACGGCAATTGCTTATAGAATAAAAATGTATTACTGACTTGTATATCATTTGTTGTGAAACTTGTCTAGATATCACAAAGCTCACAAAATCATGACAGTTGCATATGAATACTGGCAGAGGTAATAATGTAAACCTTATGGTTCAAGCAGGACAAAGAACTTATATTTGTCTATAGCCTGTGGTCTGTAACTTGTTTACCTCCACATATACTTTTATCTTTGTGTAAATAATTTTGCATTTTACCCTGCTATTTACTTTTTGTTCTGTGTCTTGTACCAAGCGTATTTTAGGTTACTACTCAGTACAAAATGCTTGACTTGAATATTTAGGCACCAATGCTTCCATGGTAGGCAATCAAGACAGGGAACACATATTTTTTTCCTCTCTTAACCTGGAGGTGACCTGCCACTGGAATGCAGTTTTCTCTTTCATCATCATTACTCCATAAAAGCACTAATAGCACTATGTCATGCAACATTTTAAAAGCCCCCAACCAATACCTGCCCTTGCCTCTCCCCCTGCCCCCGCAGCCCCAACCAGTAATTACATTAGTGCTTAGATAATAAAAAAAGGGAATTTTGCTTTATAGCTCAGAGGTGGACACAAATGTAACAAATAACGAGAAAGAAATTTAGATTGTGTTTTTCCTGTGACACAGTGCTACAAACTAGAAATGCTAGCATGAATTTGGGGACAACGGACGCAGCCACGTAAAGCAGCAGAGCCCCCGTGCAGACGCACCAGAAAGGGCTGGCTGGAGTATACTGCAACCCAAGGCAATTTTTCAGAAGCTTAAAGTTTGCCTGCAAACACTCCTTTTGAACAAGAAATTGAAACAGAACAGAAAGTCTTAGGGACTCTTAAACTCTTGTTCCATGCTTTAAAGCTTTAAATATTTTTTGGTAATTGCTTAACACTGATAGGTAACCAGGATTATTATTATTTCACTTGTACTGCTGCAGCTCGTAAGCAGCGGGTGCAGAGGAGGCTCTCTGTGCTGACAAACAGAAAACAGCAGCAGTAAGTGAGCTCCGATCCCAACTGTGACTACACAAAAACACAGGCAGCAAGGGACATTTAAGGAAATACCAAGGCACTATTAATCAGCATGACAGGCAACAAGCATAGCACATCAGCAGCTGTTTCCTCCAGAAATCTCGAGGAGTTAACCCTGCGAGAGTTCACATGCCATGTATCCTCATGGATGCACAGTCTTTTGGTCCCCGAACATTAGCCATGTGGGATGCTGGAGGGAAACAAGGAAGGCTGCTCTTCAAAGGGAAACTACTAAAACCCACTAAAAATAATGGAGTGAGCTCAACTGCCATATAGTTCCAGAAATTTATAGCCATGCTAACAAAACTAAAACAGTTAATAGTGGTTAGAGGGAGCAGATATATGACTCTATACACTCTACTGGAATTTCTGCAAGCCTGAGACAGGAGAAGTTATTTCTTTTGCAGTACTTCCTAACAATTATTTGGGAATTTCCAACTCCCTGCAGGCTTAAAGAGATCTCAAGAGAAGCATAAAATTATTGAATTAGTTTTCAGATATGCTAAGCCTTTTAGCTCACATTAAATCAATGGCAAATGAGGTACATCACATCTCTAAAAAGCAGATTACTCATTCAGGATAAAACGCAACTTCGAAATATCTAGCATAAGCATTTTTAAAATTCAAAATGTATCAGTAATCAATACTTTGGTAAATTCCAAAGTCTTTTGATAGGGATTTTCATTAAATAAATAATTCCACATGACAGTTTAATATGAATACTACTGGAAAATAATTGCACATGTAATTTTCAGATATATATATATTTTTTGCTAATAATACAAACTACCATAGGAACTACAAATAAATATATTATTTCCTTAATTCATAGAATTCTTTTCATTGAGAGTGCGGAAAAATGGATTATGGAAATTACTCCTCTGTAGGTGTTAATCTTATGTTTCAATTTACATTAAAACTTGTTTCAGAAGACTCGTGTAGTGAAACAAAACAAATTTTAGTGTTTCAGTTTTGCAGATACAACTTAACATTCAAAAAAGCACCTTTACAAATCAACTCATTCTGCTGCATTTTTTAACTTTTGTAAACAGATTGCAGAGAAGGAGCCAATGCAGATCTGGACATCTTGTATGTCATCAGGCACAGCTTTTGAGTTTTTTATTGCATAAGGGATGGATTTCTGACAACACATTTTAAAAATTGCTTCTTATCCAAAAAACGACAGGCAAGAAAATTACTCATGAAGAATAATCTTTGTTCAGTAAGTGTAGTCCCCCCACGTTCTGTGCAATGGCCTAGTAAGTTGGCTATGGGTGTGGAACACCATACGGATCGCAGGGGACAAAATCTACCCAAAACTATACACCACAGTGTGTTTCCACAGTAGTTCATGGCTTCCACTCCAGCCCCTGGGGTTGTGAAGGAGAAGAGACAGCTGAGCTTTCCATAACCAGGGGTCTGTAACTACCAAATCTGTGTGTATAAGAACACAGTCAGATCTTTCAGATACCTGTCACTGGACAATGCACTCTTATGGAAAACTCACAAATTTTACTGACTTCTCAATAGTTCTTATGACATTTGCATGGATTATGATATTCACATAGGGTTTGAAAAAAGTTGTTAGTTTTTCAATAGCATTTATTAAAGAAGATAATAATGAATGAGAATTAAAGGGTTTTGTTTTTTTTTTGAAATAGCAACACTATTTAGGGAGCTGGAAACATTTGGTAGAAGTGATCAATGTTCATCATGGCAAAGAATTAAGAGTATTTCAAGGTCTGGTGTTAAGGCATATAAAATACATTACATTTATAAATGTAATAAAATTTGAATTAAAAAATCTATTTTAGCTAGTCATCATAATATTTTCATAAGAAAAAGCAAATCCCACTCATAGACTTTACACAATTCTAAATTAATGTAATCAGCTGTATCAAAGGAATTAAACTTCTCGCTGCGTAGATCCAAAGCAACTGTATTTAATGTATAGGTTTAATCAAAAAATAAATATTGTTAAAGAATTATGCAGGAGAACAATGAAACTATAATGCTGAGAAGTGTATGCTATTTCATAAGGAAATTCTGCTTTTATCTGTAGTAATGGTCTCAGAAAGATGATGCAAAAAATTTTGAGTGTTTAAAAATTCTCACTTGAGGAGAATTTGAAAAGACTAGAGAGTCTACTCCATAAAGCTACGAATAAGAATACATCATACAAAACTCACACTCATTAATGGTATCTATAGAATACGCAGAGTTCCTTCCTGTGCACTCAAGGAGCATAGCTGAAGAACATCCAAATATTGGGCTGATCCTCTCCACTAAACTTGTGGTCTTGCCTACAGCATCTGCTGTAGTACTTAGGTACTTTGTGTCTGCTTTCTTCATCTGGATTTCCTAAACAGAAGTCCTATCTCATCTCTCTTCTACAGAGTAACATGTTACCCAAACCCTTCAGCACTTCTAATTCTCTGCAGAACAGACAATTTTTGCAAACATGACTCAGCCTTAGTCCAGTGACAGCATCCCTTTCTTCATGTATTCTCCTCTCTTGTTTATTGGCCTTGGATCCTATAGGGAACCTACAGTTACTGTGAATGTGTCAATCTGCGGCTGCCCACTTCCCTTCGGCCTTCATACACGGTGTCACACACCCTGCAAGCCTCTCCTCCAGCAGCTTGTTCTTTTCAAAAACAGCAACAACATATTCATTGTAAGTCCTTTTCTTCAAATACTGCTAGTACTACTCATTACAACGCCTCATCTACTTTTTTGTTTTTAAACTTGTTGCTCTTCTCCAGCATCTTACAGTACTGTAATTAACTTCCAGAGAATAGTGTTCTAGCTTCATCTTACCCATTTGCCTTTCAGCCTTCACACTGCCTTTAATCCATCTAACAAATTAATTCATATCTGATGGTTAGAGACCTAATCCTGGCCAAACCAGAAGTTCTTTCTGCTCTCATTCTTTTGTAAATTCTCTGTTTCTCTCTCCAGTTATCTCTTCCCTTCATAGCATCTTGCATAATTCTTACATATTTTTCTTTGTATTACTTGACACTATTTCAACTACAGATACCGACTCAAAAACTTACCTATCTTCTCATTTAAAAAACCCCCATAATTTTAGAAATATAATTAACTAGTAATCATCTAAGAACTTGAGTCATATTGCGAAAATAACCCCAACAGTTTCAATTAATGCACTTTATGTGTTACATCCATTGCAAACAGAAGAATGATCTGAACACGAGCTTCTTTCCCAACAAATGCTACTTAGCTTTAGCTCATAACATTAGCTGGGAAGATTAGGCCCATGAAATCTCAGTTATCCCAGTCCAATGGGCATAGTGGAAAACAGTACACAACAGAATAATAAAACCAGCTTGGTTTTACTTAACCACCCCCCCCCAACTCTATGTTAATGTCCTCTTCCAGTGACTGATGGAGTAATATGGAAGACACCAAAATACCAGTTTTGCTGTCATTCAGAAAAACAAACATACTGAATTCACCCAAAGAAACAATTGTACAGATAAAAAATACACCGGCAAGGCAAGAACACAATACAGTACAGAAGTGTATGGAGAAGCACTAAGATAGCAGCGGTATTCTGTGAGCTGCCAGACTAATCAGGAACAAAGTGCTGACAAGCCCCAGTAATGCAGTGGAAAAATGCAGAAGTCAAAGCTGAAAATTCCACGGGGCTTTTTAGGCCCTCCCTTCTATGACTGTCTTGTTGATAAAGATGTCCAAACTCCCATGAACTAGGGACACATCTCAGGTCATGGCTTTTGCACAGTGCAGATGAATCAAGCAAACCAGAGTGCTAGAAGGGCCTTTGCCAGGTAGGCTGCCAGAGCTGTCGGGACAGGCATCGTGCCCTAGACCGCTCCACCCCACACACAGCTTATGCACCTGATGCACTATGGACTTGTCTTCAGGTGTTAAGGTGAGAGCTCAAGCAGGATTCCTCAGCAAGAGGGGTTCTTAATAAAGCAGCCCTTAGGAACAGTGTGGGGATGTGACTATGACGAACCAAACCCCAAATATTTTTCAACATTTTTAAAGAAACTAAAAAGAACTACTGAAATTCATAATATAGATCTGATCTATTCCGTAAAGTTTTACTGAATTTTCAACTTCATTCATATGAATCTGCCTTCTAAGTTTTGTAGCTCATTTATTAAAATGCATAACTTTGTTTCAGAACTCCAAAAGCTATGTAAACAGATGCACGAATTCTTAAAAGCTGCTATTTGGAACACCTGCATTAGTCACAGCCTGGATAAGCATGAGCAAATCTACACAATGGTCATGGCTAAAGATGGCAACGGCTGATTTGGTAATCATGTAAATTCTTCTGTTCTTGGAAACCATCCATATGATTTAATACGGTTTTCCCTAATTTTGTGTGGTGTCACATTCTTATTTTACTCCTGCCAGGTCAGGAGAGTGTTTGAACTCTTTCCCAGCTAACTTCATGGTTAGTGTTTGCTTAAGTGCCAAAATGAGTGTGCAGTGCTGCAGGACTCCAAATCTTCCCATAGTACTATAACATTTTTCAATGCTTTTGAAGAGAAAGAGAGAATAACATTTAACCTAAGAAGGAATAAGGTCTGTAAAGAACACAACAGAATTATAAACTCAAAGAAGTCTCTGGAAGAGAAAGGGAGTAGTCCACTAACTCTATTTGACTTGAATGATAGCATGAGTTAGGAGAGAGTTATGAAGCAAGGCAGGTAAAATCAGAAGGAGATACTGTTTTGAACAAATGCAGAGAATCATTTGTGAGAGGCTGACAGTGAAAAGGATCTTGTGCTGAGGACCCAGGTTGTCAAGACCCAAGTTAGCTTAAAGGTCACCTCTGAAAGATAGCATTTCAAAGGGCAAATATTATAAGGTTGCCCTCTCTGCTCCTACAGCTGAATTAAGCCTCCAAGAGCTCGACTTTGAAGGATAGCACTCTAGAGTTTTGCCTGAACTGGTCTCTTCTCTTGCATCATTTTTCTACGTTAGAAGACAACACTTTATATATTTGCTTCAAGATCAGCAACGCAAAGAGCAAGATTACATATAATGATAAAGAATACATGCATTTATCATGATAACTATCTACTACAGAATAACAGATCAAGAAAATTAGGTGGATTAGGCTGTTTTTTGTGAGATACCAGTAGAATCACTAAAAATGAGCTTGCCAAAACACAGAGATTTTACATACTTGGATGTGTTGTAAAAAAAATGAAACACAAAGTGGCCTGCAAATTCCTAGAAAGCATTAGTGACAGCTTTTACAACTGAAGGAAATGGATACAAGAAATGCTTTTATGGTTTGTAGAGAGAAACTTTGGGAGGGTATAAGGTAAGCTGAATGAGATGTGGAAGTTCAGACCCTTAATAAAGAAAGAAAAGAATACCAGTAAAATAAAATCAGTGGATCAAATGATGAATTCACTACATGGGAATTACTCACTGATCTCACATAGAAGAGAGAAGCCTGCAGAAAGCGGAAATGAGGTCAAGATTGCTCAGGGAAAGCATGAAAGACTAACACGAGATTAAACTCAGGAGGACACAGATGCAGGTAGCAAGAAACAGTAAAGTTATTAAAGCAAAAAACAAGAGGTCATGCTGTAAGCACATCAGCAGTAGGAAAGATGTGGTTCAGTAGTTCAATATTCAATGGCATTATCAACAAACGACAATGTGAAGGCCAAAATTTTGAACACATGCGTGAACCTTCACTCAAAGGCCAATCGTGGAGGTTAACTATCACAAATACTAAAAAAAAGAGGTGAAATTTCAGCGTACAGTAGAGAAACAACAGGTCAGAAAGCACTCATTGAGCTAGACCTTTTCAAATTACCAGGAGCTAATAATCTGCCAGCTGGTTAACTCTTCACAGAATCTCAGGACAAGTAATGGTATCTCAGAGGACTGAAAAGGACAAAGCACCGATTGGCCAATCTGGCCAAAACCATGCCAAAACCTGACAATCATCACATATTGCCTAGAAATGAGCAGGAAATAGGAAGTGGAGCTGGGAATTATAGTCAGATTCACTTTGTGGTACATAATTAAAGACATGACTTGTGAATATAGGTAATAAGGAAATAAGAGTCAACAAACACTACTTTGCAATAACAGCATGAAGCAAATCCACCTAATTTCATTTTATATAGTATTCCTTTACTGCATAAGACTTAAAAAGAAAACAATAAAAAATAATCTTCAAAGGCTCTGACCTAAGACACTTTAAACAATCCTTGGATTTCTAAAGAAGGGTTTTCAAAAAATGAAGTGCTTTCTTAGGAAAATGGAAGCGCTGAGCATTAGAGATACATATCTACAGGGTGACAGACGAAGTGTCAGGGAGCTCAGGGCAAGCTACTCCACATGGGAAAATAACAGCATTGTGCAGAGACGTTTAATGGTCTTGAAAACAGCGTCTTGACTTTTAAACATTTGCTCTTACCATGAGGCAAAACTCCTCCTTCAAGAATCAAGACCATATCATTCTAAAAGTTCTTCAGCATAAATTTAAGTGTATTGTTACATTAAAAAGTGACCAAAAAAAATGGCATTTAACTGTCAGAAAATTGTCCTCTTTGTCCAAAATATTTTTCTAATTGTAAAGTCTCATTTTGAAATTGATATAATTCCAAGATATTTCTGATTTTATTTTTACTACTGCTGTAAAGGAAAGCCAGAAAAAGATCCTGGTCCAGCACAGTGTCTTCTGGTAAGCAAATTTGTATTAAGTGAGCAGAGCACTCAGTAAATGATGTGGAGATCACACAGACTTCCTCATCCAAGGCAAAACCTTTCCCTACTCCAAATTCCCTATGAAACTCCCCATCACCTTCTATTTCTTCTTTACACACTTTGATCACAAATTCTATTTTCCATCTCTGAAAATTCTCCTAATTCTTTTTCTAAGGAAAAAATGTTTTTCTTAAACTGCTCCTTCCTGGCACTAATCATCTGGCTTCATATTTGTCATCTTTCTACGCTATCTAGAAGTGTGCTTAGTCTGCAAAAGCAGCGTGGGGAGATTTTTAATTCTCCTTTGAAATACCTGGCACTCAGTAACATAAGGTGAAAGAAATTGAATTCTGTGGAACACCATTTGGCTTTGATACAATATACCCTGCATCGTACACTAACTCTAAATCGAAAATTAGTGTTTTATCCAAGAGTCATTCTCCAAAAAAGATTAACTGCAGACAAGACATCTTCTTCCTATGTTTTGCCATAAGCGTAGCCACTGATCCCTGAGTATTTGTCCCCCATATCTTAGGATATTAAATGGCTTTGTTATTAACCCTCAGAGTTTCTGACCTTGCCATTTTGTGAAATAATAGCACAAGCTAGTGGAATTTTCTTTCAAATGAAATGTTTACTCTATAAACCTGTAACTGCTATATTGCATTATATTTTTATGTTTATTGTTATGAAATGATGTTATTTGTAAGTATAATTCTGTAATAAAAAAGAAACAAAGATTGATGCTGAAAGAGAATGAAATTTCAGAACATGCTATAAAATTAATCTAATACTGAAAAATCATAAAAAAGTGCAATTACTCTATTTACAGGTGAAAAGGAAAAACAATTGCATACATAAAGATAAAAGCTTTATTGTTATAGTAAGAAGCTTATGAATATCAAAATGATACTGAAATCCTCTTACAAACAAAAGGGTTAATCTTAATTGTGTATCAGTTTTGACTACAGCACAGAGTTTATTTTAATGCCATAAAACCTCTTTCTTTAGTTAAAAGTACCTTTGCATAATGAATGTTGTAGCTATTGTAGAAGTTGCCTGAGTCTTTTCACATAAATCACACTGCAGTCAACCTCAACTCCTTTTGTTTTGCAAAGCTGATGCTCAAACATATTATCCTCTTTGATGACACCCTGAAAGTGCCAATTGGTACTTTCACAGGCCCAAACACTGATGAAAGAAGCAGATTTTAAAATTTACCTACTAAATATATCTACAGCCTTCACAAGTATCAAAAGAGGACGCAAAAAAGATACTTTGGTATGGGGATGGTTGGACCCACAGAATATTACATTGGGGATTGAAGTGAGAAGGAGCAATTACGACTACTGATTTATCACAAGATACCTGCTAACACATGTGGGAAACTCACAGGCTAGAGATTACCTGTTGAACAGTTTAAAAGAATGTAAAAAATACAGTCCATAAGAAACATTAATGTTTACTGTTCTAGCAATGCTTTCAGGTTGGGGCATTTCCTTGTTAGAGGAGCCACTTCAGGAACGTTTCAGGGAAACATTTTGTTGCAGTTTACTAGACAATCAATAAAAGCAACCCGTGATTTTACACCTTTATTCTCAAGGGACAAAGAAAATGCCTTCATGTGGCACAATATTCATAATCAAGGAAACAGACAAATTTGGAAAGATCTGAAAGCCAAGTGGCATGCCTGTACAAAGCTGACTTTCAAGTCACATCCCTTCTTGCTGGAGTGTACTTCCACGGCATAAAATAAAGATAAAAAGATAAAGATAAGAAATAAACTACATGTGGCTCCTCAAATTTACCCCCATGCCTACGCACAGTATAAGGAAAAAAAAAAGTCCTCTGCTGAACTACTTAAACTTGGGTACCAACATCTGAAATACTCACCAACCACTAATGAAGCTAACAACAAAAGCGGCTGTTGTTATAGCCAAGGAATTTACTTGTACGGCAAGATCAGAGGTCATCAGCCAAAGTAAGACACTGTATCTTCCCCTTTTGGAATTTAATGTGCAAAAAGATAAGAAGGAACCATATTAAGCCAAAGCAAAATGGAGAAAGCCTGTGGAAAGAGCTACTTCCTGAACTATCATAATTAAAAACCCTGACATATCTATGAAAGAAGGGAATGGATAATCTTTATTATACTGTAAGCAAGGCAAATGGCAGATTGATATCCCTTGGCACAGGAATATGCTACTAAATATTTGAAGACAAGCTGTGACTTCAAATATCACATCCAACTGCAACTTTAATTTTTTTTTTTTGCAGAAAAAGCAACTCATGCTGAGGAAGATATGGCTTATTTGAAACTTATTTACTGTCATAACAGATGGTGAAGACTAGAGAGAATATAAATGAAAAATATGGGGGCCCAATAAATGTCAAGGCTCCCAACTTGGTTTGTAAAATTAAAAGAAAAAAAAAAAAGAAAGAAGCTATATCAATGCAAGATACAAAAACTTATCAGAATAGATTAGCTTTTTAACAACTTGGAAATAACCATTCTTCTGCCCACACAATGAGAGATTAAAAATTGCACTGGTGTTACAGTGATGGCCATCCTGAAAAAGTTATACAGCATTATCTATACATACCATTATCCAAAAATCCTTTCCAGGCATTTATTCCCAAACCTTTGGTGGACCACACACATTTTATCAGTTACATCTAGGATGGTCAAGATAGTTTCCTGTCAACCCATGTGGCTATGTAGAAGTTTTGTTAGCTGTGTTTGTAACCCTAGGAACCCCAGCCTGAGGAAGCAGGTCAGAGCTAGAGCCAGAGCTATCAGGTCCAGGGTCTTCTGTTGACTAAGAATTTTCAAGTCTGGGGTTCTCATTTCTAAACAAAACACAATTTTAAAATAGCAAAATCTTCTGTGAAACAGAATTGCTTTTTATGCTCAGCCTTCTCTAACATTCACCTCAACCTCTCTTAACTTCAGAGAGAAGTGAGGACTCTTAGGAATCTCTAAATAGGCACCTGGCATCCTTCAAATCCTCTTCACAGAAAAGGATGCTTACATGATGCATCCTTCCTTATTTTCTGAGGTATGCATATGAAATAAGAACCACTGAAGAGTGAACTACTTCCATTCACTTATAAAGGGAAACTGCATTTGCACTGTTACTGGAGCCATTATTATCTTGGCAATGCTTTTGATGCAAAAATCAAACAAAATTAAGGCAGAAATAAAACAAAGTGAAAATGATATTCATGAAAATCGGAAATAAATTGTCAATGTAAACTTACATAAGGAAGCTGAAGCTAAACAAGTACACCTCACTGGAAAGCAGAGCTCTCACTGTTATGCACCGTCTGTGCAATGTATTAACAGGGTAGCTCACGTAACAGTACAAAGCCAGCAGCGAAATGAATAGACCTCATTCTGTATTTAGTTCTCTGTTGCTGTTTTATATCACCTAGATGACTGAAAATATATCACTTCAATACAATATCTCATTCACTAAAATACTTCACAGCTAATTTTACTTTAAATCTAGTAGTGAATTTCAGAATATGGTAAGAAATGGAGCATTAAATACCCTGTAATGGCACAAAGAAAAATAAAACAATGAGTATATCTTTATATAGTTTTTCTTAATGAAAAACAAGGAAACATACACAAGGTATTTGAGTTTTTCATGCTGCCACCTTTTATGTTTTCTGTGCATTGTATTTGAATGCTGTCCTCTTGATTATATTTTCTGAAATACTTGTTTGAAGTAAGATACTTTATTTTAATAAGTGGAACAAAGCTTTGAATAGCTTGGTTCAAAAAACAGTTTTAAATGAAAGGAGCTGTTGCTAAGCACAGGGATCTTTGCCAAATACTTTTTAAATGGTTTATTGTGCCCTAGCAATCCTGAGATTAAAAACATCTCTTGAATTACAATGACACATCAAAAAATAAAATTAATGTGGGGGTTTTCATTACAAGAATTGAGCCTCTGTGTGTTATTCTTTCCATTAGATAAGAAAGAAACATACTGTGGTACATTGTTTTTGCTGTCAGAGTGAGCTTTTAGGCAAATATACAATATCACACTATATCCCTCATGGATTCAATCACGTACTGTACAAGTACTTCTATTAATTTA
>VXBO01011976.1:441485-460058 GCA_013400135.1 Rhinoptilus africanus
ATTTAAGGGATAGACTGTATATTTTCACATATTTTTCTGTACTGGGATGAGTTATTTTTAGGCTCCATAAGTCTTCATCAAAATCAGAAGATTGCATTGCCTCATATGACTACAATATGAATAACAGGATTGCCTCACTCTGCAATAAATGTTTAATTTTCCACAGTTCTTCCGACAGTTACAAAACAATTGTTTTGCCAAGCTCTTATATTGCAACACTGCGAAGCATATAGATCTCGTTGCCAATGAGAAACCTGAATGCGGAGAGCTAGACATTTTAAAGAAAAAGAAAATCAACAGCATTTCCTAGCCAATAAAGATGTCTAAAACAGTACTCTTAACAGTGTTGGCCTCACAGTAGACAAATTAGGATTTAGAATAGGGAAAAAGGAAGTAGCAAAGACAACAGATAAAACAGCTGCTAATTGAGTTTAAACCAAACTTGAATTCCACATCCTGAAATCCTATTTTAGCTTGGAGGTGGGGGTGCTGCAAATGTACGACAAACCAGAGACATAGCTCCAGGTATCTCAAGCTGGGTATGAAAGCAGGGGCATGCAGATCGATGGGATTTTTCTTGAAATCACTAACTATTGTGTTTTGCCCAACGTTTCATGAGATAACATGAAAGACAGAACATGTACCCTGCCAGATAACACATGTACATCGCTACTGTATGGCTTTAGCTCACAGGTTTTATCTGTCAAAGTAGACTTTCCTGCTTTATTTAACAAGGACAAATAAAATAATTAATCTGAAAGTTATAAATTATAGCAAATGAAAATAAAACACATTGGACATTCTAAAACTGAGCACAATCTGAACTAGGTAAATTGGCAGATATAAACACAATAATGTTTGGAAACAGTCAGTCAAATTACATTTGTCTTGTTACTCACATACATAACACCTCAAGTTAATTATATAAATAATGCAATCATATCTAACTTAGAATAATTGCAGTGAAATCCTGCCACTTTCATGTCTCATATACTTTCATGGATAATCATTGTAAAGATATCTATTCAGGTATTTATTAACCTGACAACATTTCTCTCAAAGAATTGCGCTATTTTAGTAATTGTCCTCCAGTGTGACACTCAGCTTTTAATAGAACTGGAACATAAAGGTAGACAGCTTTTTTTTTTTTTTTTCCCTTTCTTCCCCAACTGAAAAGGGAAACATATGGGGGCAGGGGGTAAGCAATATGTCAAAAGGAAAACCAAGGTCACCTTCTCAAATGGATGATACAGTCTTTGCCTATCCAAGCTGGTACAAATGCTTAGAATTTCAGCGGGGCCCTAGAATAGCCAGAAAGGCATTCCCTTGTTGTAAGGGTACTGTTGACACAACACTGACATTACTGGAGCTCTCATATTTAGGGAGAGAGAGAAGAATGGTGGGAACAGACAAGAGGCACGACAGATGAGATCCAGTACATCTATCTTTTGCTCTTGTAATTTACAGCAACCTTCAGCTACTAAACATTTTCAAGAAAGGGTGAAGAACATGACTTTTGATCAAGAATTCTAGAAACAGGATCCTGATCCCCTTCCCAAGCAGTTCCCAGTGCTAAGCCAAGCTAACAGGCAGACTGGGCATGACAGCAGAGGGAAAAGTGACAGGACTACAAAAATCACAGCAGTGTATGTAGCATATCCTCAAAGCCAGCAGAGAAAAGGTGACAACAGTGAAAGCACCAAAAAAGGTAAATGTGAGTTCTGCTATACGCATAACTGAACCAAAATACTTCATCAGCAGATCATGACTTAAACAACAAACATCACTTGGAGATGGACGACACCTTTTCTTCTCAGAACTTTCACTGTGTATTGTAAACTATTCAGAATAATCTTCTATAATAAAGTTTGCCTATAGTCTAGCACAATGAGTCCCCTTTTAAAGAAAATAAATAGGAAATTCGTATTAATATCGCCTCATCTGGCATTGCACAAACTATGGAAGACTGACATGCATTTGCATTTCTTACGTTTGAAACTTGCAGAAGGCTGTTTCACACTCCAAAAAGCCTACTCAAAGGAGTGACCTTCAAGTGCATATCTTTTTAAAAGCAGATATTAAAGATGCTGTATGTTGGTCAAGTTGAGAAATACCCGTACAAAATCATATTTTTAAGACACTATATATTGCAACTGGAGTCACTCCTTCAGGAGATCCCTGCTGAATCCACTCATACACAGTCAGGGTAATCAGGATTCTCATTGCCTTCAGTCATGCAGGACTAGAACCTCATTCTTCAATTCATCAATCCCACCCATCTCAGGAGGAGTCCAAAGGCAACGAATGACACTAGGAAAAATACTCCTAAACCAACCCCATTTGATTCCCTGCCCAACAAAAAATAAAAAAAATACTTTAAAAATTAATCAGACCCTTTAAACTTTTGTTGAAAGAAGGCCCTCACAGTTTATAGCACGGAAAAACTGAAAAAGAAACACAAAAACATTAAAACAATTACGAACCTTTACATGCCTCTTCGGGAAACACATACTTTTCTGTTTTTCTTTGATAATACTACATAGCTCCAGATTTCTACAACAAAGGAGAATACACAGTCTCATGTAAAACATCCCTGCACTAGGAGAGGCATTTATTGGTCTTGGAAGCCAGATATCACCAAAACAAAAATGCACCATTATTTGGACAAAGATGAAATGAATTGTCATGACATTCTAACCTGCAAGAAGATACACTCTTCGTTACCAGTCAATATTCAATAACATTCATTAAGAAAAGTAAATTGTGGAAGCTTTGACCATTGACACTGGAAATCACGGACTATGGCAATCTCATTTATTGCTGTTTAGGTCTGTGGATTCTTGTTATTCAGTATGAGAGACATGCCATATAAAGTAAGTCTGAGCTAATTATTTTCTCATTTCCTAAAAACCTTAACCATGTTAATAAAAGGCATTTTTTCTTCCTACTGATTTTAAAAGAAATTAACACAACTAAACAAGCAGTAATTCTCATTATTAAATTTTCAATATTGTCTAAAGCATGAGATTAATTTTGGTGTTTGAATTTTCTTATGACAAGGATCAGGCTGCAATCTTTCCAGGCATCAATATATACCTCAAGCTTATAAATAAAAAAAATGCTTGTGTTGAAATAAGTATTTTGAACAAATTATGCAAATGTTAAATATATTAGAAAAAAAATCAAAGGCAAAGTAAATGAGGGAAAGTGGCTTCATGGTAGTAATGGCTTAATAAGAGCAAATTCTCCATCCCCCATTAGTTACCCAAGATAAATACTTCTTTCTAAACCAAAAGAAAAGCTTCTGGGGAAAAACTTACAAAAATGAGAAAACATGGAGTAATTGCTGAGATTACTTAATTGTCAGGAAGAGATTTCTGTATAAATTGTCCTTATTTCAGACAGTGTTAGTTTTATTTTATCTCCTCAAGTAGTATGATAGTTTCTTATGAGGGTACTTGTTTTTTAAATTAAATTTCAGTTATAATAAACTCTTGCATAGATTAAAGCAAAATATTACAGCAGTAGCTCGTACATGATGTTATTTCAGTGAAGAAATGTCGTAAGTTTAATGTTTCTCTAATGATGACTCTGTTAGTTAATTGAAACAAGTACTGTAGAGACATTTTTCCTCTTCTGGCAATTGCCTAACATTCAAGTCAAAAGTAAACACACTGTGGGTACTGGAACCTCCTTAAGCCCTTTTGTAAACTGAATACTGAAATTTCAAAATTAATAATAAATTGAATTACTTTTCTGAGTGTTATTTTATCTTTTACTTAATAAAACATTTGAAGAGAGTAAATGAAGCACAGATGGCAAACTGGGTGACAGGCACACACAGGTGGGCACCTCAGTCATGGGGATCCCCTGCAGGCAGCAAGAAACCCTTCTGCACACCTTTACTAGTCATGGCAATACGGAGAACATAGAGGGCCTTCTGGTTTAAGCATCAAGCAGAGAGTGGCCATTTTACAACACGCTAGACAAAGGGATTTTTCCTGTCTCAGTTCTTCTGCAGCCCTTCAGGCAGCAGCAGAAGCTGCTGGCCCTCCACAGCCGCTGCTCCCAGGGGCTCCGGGCACCTGCTCCCTGGGGAGGCGCTGAAAGGGCAATCCAAGCACGGGACTCCAAGTGGCCACCCGGCTCCCGTGCTTGCCCCCAAGGGGAGTGTCTCTGCGGTGGGTTGCTTCTGGCCTCGTTTTTAGGCCAGTTGAGCACTGAATTTAAACACAGCCCTGGCCAAGAAGACACAGCGCATGTCACAGATCCGCCCATGTTACTCATTTGAAGACCAGGTCAGGGATGTTTTGGGATATTTAAACAGGGAATTTCTGTCACCTATGCAGAAAGATGATTCCTGCTGTCCCTAACTTCTTTTGCTTCATAATAGACTTCACTTCCATTTTTGTTCTCTATATAATCTTTATAAATACTTATTTTGCAGATACTCCAGTACCGCTATCTATATTCCAGAATTTTATACCACATATGGCCTTTAGAGCCGTTCCTTCCTTCCTGCCCCTTTTGTAACATGATCTAATCTTCACGGTCCCATGATTCTGTACGAGACAGCACTTGATGTAACTACAAAGGATCTTCCTTCTAATTATTTCTAAAATGTTGCATGCAACTTGTTTAATCTTTTAAATAAAGTCTGTAGATACAGGTTAGCTCCAGAACTTCAAAATATGCTGCTTCGCGAACATACAGAGAACAAGTTGCGTGTATTTCCTTAGACTGTGATCGCTAACTACAATCCTATAACATTTCCTTAGACAGTTATTGACCAATAATAATCTACAAACAATACATATATACCTGTATGTCTGTTATGTGTAACTATATATAATTTATATATGGTATATACTATAAATTGTTCATCAGGATAATAACTGAAGTTATTAGTCCCTAATTTAAAGTGAAAATGTCATATACATTATGAAAGTGACCTGTAAAGCAATTTCCATTCTGCAAACATTTGGCAAGTACTCTTTGGGAGTAACACTACAAGTTCCAGATGAAGTGAAGAGTACAGGCTGCTTTGCTTTTTTCCTACAAGCATTAATGGATCCTTAACTTCCCCCTGCCTGCACAAAGCCTTACTAAATAACACACTGGTTGAGTTACCTTTATTGTACGGCATGAACAAGAAATTCTGCACCTAGGAACTTCTCACAGTCAAATAGGCTTGAGCAGAAAAACAATTTTACCATTGTTGGGGCAATTACAAGAAAATACCTGCTTCCCAGGGACTCAACAAATCCAGAATATCCAGTTGCTTGGAAAGAGAGCTTGACAGAACAGAACTCAGGCTATTGTCTTAGTTCTGGCTGGTGACTCCAAGCAATATCACAATCCCATGAGCCACACGGCCTGAATCTATTAATGAATTCCTTATACATTTTCCCAGCCTCTCTCTATGGAAATTGAAAGTTGAAGAGACTGTATTTTAGGAAAATATTTCACTCTATTTTTTACATATGCTTTTAAACCCATGGACATAACTGGCATCCACACTGAAGAAGCGAAATTAAAACAAAAGAAATCATATACACTGAAAATAACTGAAATAATTTTAAATATTTCCCTTAACCCACACTGCCTAGTAATACAACATCCTTCTGTCAGCCTTCTTGTGCATCCTTATTTCCTTGCTTTTCCTTAGTCTCTTCCCACACAATTTACATAGTCCTAACTAAAATGATAGCTGTCTGTACATCGTGTATAAATCTTTCTGATTTGGTTGCATGACCTCTTGTTTTTCATGGCCTGCCACTCCCTGCAACACAGAAACGAATGCGCCTGTTATGCCTTGCCTGCATGGTCTTTTTTCCAGACCATTGGTTTATAAAATGAACAAAATTGGTCCTAATACTGACCTCCTGTAGCACTCCACTAATCACTTCCCTCTTTCCCAAGCCACTACCCACTCACAAATACCTCTGTCTTTGATGTCTCAGAAGATAATGTATCTATTCACATACCTCAGCTTCTATAAAGTATCAAAATTACAGACCTTGCAGATTATTCTTTTGTGTTTTGCTCTATCAACAGATTTCCTAAAAGCTAGGAAAATTATGTCTATGGACCCAATTTACCTTGTTACTGCATAGCAATGAACTGTTAAACATAATCAAATTTTTGTGGCTGTCTTTAACTGTAGTATTCCAGGTGCCTCCACTGGGGCCTGGCATAAAAATAAATGGAGTAGGAAGAAAAATTTAAACACGAAGATCATTCTGTGCACTCATTTACCATCAGAGCTCAAGTAGTATCATGTCTTAAGATTTCTCCTATGTGGAAAATTTAAACAAAAAAACCCAACAATCAACATAAGCTCTTACATTTAGACAGAAATGTGCAAGCATACAAATGCATGCATACTCCTTTTTGTTTAGGAATCCATACTCTGACTCAAATTATAGCAACAATATATATCTTTATTACTCTGGAAAGGATTCTGTTCTACTCACAATACAGGTATGGTCTGCCATTCATTCTATTACTCTTATTTTCCTTATTCTACTCCTAACTTCAGCAGTTTTTCAGTCCTACATACCCAGCTATTTTCCCCACAAACTGTTACTCCCATGGGCGCTGCATTTCCCTTACGCATGCCAGGAATGGGCCTGTTCACAGACTGGGCTGGGGGAGGGAGGTGAATGGGGTTTGTCCCATCATGAGCACAGGCTGGGGGAGCAGCGTATCTGGATTCTTGCCTCCCTCCACTATTCCAGCCCATTCCTGAAATCATTATATACATCTGCCTCAGAAGACCTTATAATATGGACCATTGAGTCTATTCTTGTAAAACAACCTATTCAGTGAAGTAAGATGTGCTGCTTGTGATGAGCGCAAAGCAGATGATCCAGGAGACAACCTGTGTGTTTTCCTTGCATATGGAAGGTCTAATTTTCATAAGTTTGTGCTCACCATACTGGTGCCCCCTTCCCCACACAAGGCTTAAAATACTCCAACAAAAGACAGGACCTATGTTTTCCACTTCATCTCACAGCTACCTGTATTTGTCACAGAGTCACAGAACGGTTTGGGTTGGAAGGGACCTTAAAGATCATGTAGTTCCAACCCCCCTGCCCTGGGCAGGGACACCTCCTACTAGACCAGGCTGCTCGAAGCTCAATCCAGCCTGGCCTTGAACACTTCCAGGGTTGGGGCAGCCACAACTTGCCTGGGCAACCTGTTCCAGTGTCTCACCACCCTCCCAGTAAAGAATTTCTTCCTGATATCCAATCTAAACCTACCGTCTTTCAGTTTGAAGCTGTTACCCTGTGTCATATCATTACACTCCCGGATGAAGAGTCCCTCCCCATCCTTCCTGTAGCCCCCCTTTAGGTACTAGAAGGCCACTATAAGGTCTCCTCGGAGCCTTCTCTTCTCCAGGCTGAAAAACCCCAACTCTCTCAGCCTGTCCTCATAGGAGAGATGCTCCAGCCCTCTGACCATCTTCATGGCCCTTCGCTGTACCCATTCCAACAGGTCCATGTTCTTCTTATGTTGAGGACTCCAGAACTGGACACAGTACTGCATGTGGGGTCTCACCAGATCAGAGTAGAGGGACAGAATCACCTCCCTTGACATGCTTCTTTTGATGCAGCCCAGGATGCGACTGGCTTTCTGGGCTGCAAGTGTACATTGCCTGCTCATGTCGAGCTTCTCGTCCAAAAGCACTCCCAAGTCCTTCTCCTCAGGGCTGCTCTCAATGTCCATCATTCTCTCAGTCTGGCACACAGTTGTGAAGCCCTCAGGGTACTTTCACTTGTGTTTAACTAGAGATAGTTTGGAAAAGGAGGAGAAAATGAAAGCCCTCCCCCTGCTCCCACATCTTTGTTTCCCACCTGCGATGGCAGTAATTTTTCTCAAGGGAAGCAGAAAGCCTTGTGTGTGCTCTCTGTGGACACCTTGGCTTCACTGCAGCAGAAGATGGAGCAAGAGACAGAGCACATTTGGGAGGGATTCCCCAGCCAATACCATGAATTATAAAAGCACACCAATAACCAAAGTGCACATGTATACTGCTACACCTACCATGCATTTTAGCAATATTATTTCCCATGTTTCTGACGATCTGTGACCTGGCATAGTTCTTTACGCAGCAAGTAGGCAAGATTACATATATTGAGTGCAGACATTATGCATAAGCATTCAATAGTATCATAATTTGTGTATTTTAGACCTTGGGATATCTTAAGAAAGAACAACTTCTATACCTCACCTCTTAATACTTAAGTTGTAAAGCAGTCAGTGAGCAGTGACACACCACCTCATGGGGTCACAACTGTGAAACACAGGTAGAAGTAAAAATTTCAAACAATGAGTGAAGAATATTGATGGAAAGCTATTCTCTGAGCTGCTGACATCCTTTAGCTATAAAGCAAAAATAAAAGCAAAATAAAGTTTGGAGAAAAATAAAAGTTCTGTTTTATATTTACTCTGTGCTCACAAAATTCCTTCTTTCTTTCCTTGACTAGTCAGAGACATAAAAATTCTATTACAACAAAAGAATTTGTTCCAGACCCCATCAAATGTCAGAGGCATTCTGATAGCTAAGTGCCAACACAAGATAAAGATTAATAATAGTGACAGCAACCTCCTTTCCCAAGACTTCTATAAAGAAAAGGGCCAGAGAATACCAATGTAGCCACATACACACTTCTTGGCTGCTACCTTTTCATTTGTGTTGATTCTAGGGTAAGCCTTATCATGAATCCGTTGAATTATTGTCAAAATTCCTGTGGATTATAATGACATGATGCCACCACTTCAACCTTTTTCCCTCAGGAAAAAAAAAAAGGCTATGTCACGATGCAGAAATATTGGTTTGTATTCCAAGCCAGTAACGCACATTCCTGCAAACACAGTGACTATATGGACGTTCCCCTCATGCATAAAAAGATCCTTAACAGGCTGTCTTTACTCACAGGGCCCTTCAACAGGTATTCCTGCTTACGTCTGGTAGTAATATGTACTGTAAACGTGTACACCATCTTATTTTATATTAAAACAGAAACAGATTGTTTCATATAGTTGAAATAACTGATAACAGAAGGCATAGCCATGCTAATTTATGTTGATCAGGATCTGTGCACATTTTCAAATCTTTGAAGAAAGGCAACTCTAACTTAAGCTGTTATGCCTAAAAGCGTCACATAAAGCCCAACTGGAGACAGCTGAAAAAATAGCTGCACAAGAAAAAATACATTATAAAAAATAGTTAAATTACTGTCAACTTCAAATTTGAAGCAAGGTTACGCTAATTTCCACCCTGAGATTTAGAAGCACCCCTGCATTTTGGTCATGAACAAGAATTAATTGATAGATTAAGACGCAATGAAAGAAGTGACTTCAACTAAGCCAGAAACTCTCAAGCCAACTATGAATTTAGGAGAGAAAACTACAACTACCCTATTTTAATTGCATAATTGATGACAGAAATCTTACTTCTTCTAAGACATCCACAAGGATTTCCCTCCCCATCCCCTTAATTCCTACCCTCGGCATTACTAATGAACAACAAACGTCCCTGGGTGGTAATGGAGTCGTACTCCTAAGGTGTATATTTGAGTATTTCCTGCACTCTGATGGTATTAACAGTGGTAATTTCAAGCTCCATGAGGAACAAGACAACAAATCAATGTTTATCAAATGGAAAAAAAAAGGTAAGAAAAAAAAAAAAGGCAGAGTTAGTGGGGAGCTTTCTAAAGTGTATTACCAAGGGAGAGAATCGCAAACGGTTATTTAGCAACACTGAAAAGAATAGGAAAATGCCCTGGCGAAGCGCAGAGACTGTTCTAGTATCAGTGGCCTTCTCTGTCTGTGCTGGTAGGGAATTACCAGGGGTTAATCCTGGCAAATCAGCAAAAGAGGCAGCTTGAACAGGCACTGAAACTTAGTCCTCCATGAGGCTGGAACAATTAGGACAACTGATAACAGCCAAAACTGGTTCTTATCACTTCAAGGGTAAATTACCACAGGGACTGGAAGTTAATAGACAATTCAGCAGCAGATGCTTTTCGCTGTGGACATGGACACACTGAGCTAGGCTTCAGAGACAGTGTTTAATTCCTTAGTGCAAAATCACATTTTTAGATGGCTAAACACATTAAAGCATGCACGCAGATATCTGTACAGAACAAAGATGGAAGCTTGGGCTTTTGCTAAGATGGAGATTTTCTCATCATCACCCACCACCTGCTCCACCACCACAACATACTGGCAGGCTACACAGTTTTATCTTCTCATTTCAAATATACTTTTAAAGTACCAGAGATCACATCTATTTTATAAGTGCAGGGTTAAAGAACCCTATTCATACATTACTAATGTCTAGAAATGGCTGAGAATTCTTACTCGCTAAGAAAAAGACAGTTATTAGAAGCTCGATTTCCAAGTCAGTTATCAGGCCACAAAAACCAAACTTAAATCTTAACTTTAGTAAGTCTTTTAAAATAAAACCAAGAAGTCCTTAAGTGCTTTTATATTTAAAAAAAAATCAGAAAAAAAATTTTATTGACTGCCTAAAACCCCCTTTGAAACCACTGCCTTATTTTATGAAGAAAACTGAATTTTCTTTACCTTGCAATGTTTGATGGAGGCCTTGCCCTAGCTCGGCCGTACCATAGCGAACACAGAGAAAAGGGGATTTTATTACAGAAGTATTAAATTAAGGTTTCAGCCCTTAATAACGAATGTAGAGATGTGGAACCTGGTACTATTGAAGCACAAGCATAGTATAGGGATTAAAAAAAAAAAAAAAGTCATTAACAATGCTTTGACTTGCAGGGGTGGGTGCAGCCCTGGTCAGTCAGATGGGGGTGGAGTTGTGTTGGGGGAACATCGTGTAAATGGCTAGCCCTGTTGATAATGAATGAGACAGCTTTTCTTTCCTTGGTACCTCCCTACTCTTATGTTCTTTACCAGTAAATCGAGGGTTGATTTGTATAAAGTAACTCAGAGCAGAAAAATAAAAAGTGAGTATTTTCTATGCTGCACATCACTTGAAAAATCCCTGACAGACTCATTATTTACAGGAGACTGAATTGTTAACTTTCAGAATTACTAATAGAGCATCATTCCATATGGCGCTACTTTTCAAATAACTTCCCCGTAAAACAGAAACAACAAGAGACTGATTACTTAGCAATGCCACTAACTATGTCCATGACATGCACTCAGGCTCCTCACATCTGAAGCAGTTAACATGTCCCAGCAAGTGCTCAGTGTGAACTGTGAGTAACTCAATCCTCCTCCTTCTGTGTGCGTCTTTTTTGTTTGTTTGTTTTAAATCCATAAAAATTTCTCAGGCTTGTGTGTTTTCTTTGTGCCGTTTTTGGAACTTCTTGGCTCCCCACTGGTTCTTTACCAGGTGAATACAAGATCCAGTAAATATTCAACCTAAACATTTCTCTATATGCAAATGAGTAAGGACAGCACCAGCATCCGTTCTACTAGTGTAATGCTGCTGTTTTAACCTCAGCTTCTATTGGTCAAGCACCAATTATTTAAGTAAGGTACTCTTATTTAAACTAAACATCTTCTTTCCATCACCCTTATTGCAGGACCCATGGTCAGGCAGCACCTGGAAGTGAATCTGCTTTTCACGTTGCAGCAACGTCCACAAAACCTCTGTCAGCACTGAAGGGTGGCTGTGTACTGCGCTCTCTCTGTTCTGTCCACAGCGTTGCTCCTCGTAGGAAGCCTCAGCAGATCAAGTGCCCTCCTCCCTCCGCTCAGAGCATCCCACCTAACCAGGGCTGTAGCTGACAGCACACGGCAAGCACACCTCCTCGGTGCCCACATAGAGGACATACGGGACTGTTCGGACATTCCTAACAAATCAGCTATCCGTGAATAAAACAGGTGACGCCTATAATCAAGCCTCAGGGAGCTCCATTTCATGGTAATTGTATTTCCCCTCTTCCCCCAGAGATTGCTTCTTTTCTGGGGTATTCAGACAATACTTTTACATGTTTATTATACTCCATTGATGATTTTGAAAATCCTTCCCTGTTGGCTCACGTTTGGAATACATCTGTGTAAGCTTCATGCCTATGGACTTCTAGCAACTATAGTACAAAATCAGATTTTCAGCAGCACCAGTAACAAACCCCATTTAATGCAGAGTGACCTACTAACTAAGTCAGTTGCAGGCTCCAGAGACAGAGAGGGGCTTTGCTGCATCTTTCTTCAGCATCTCAGGCTTTTCTAATACATGAACATGAATTCAATATATTGTTACTGAGAAATATTATACCTGTGATTTTTTTATCTTTCTAAAATACGAAGACTTTCCAAGAATGACAAAAAATATGATTTTTTTCAGTAACTCCAATTATGAATTAGTTAATATTTACAGTACAGTAGGCTGCAAGCTTTGAACAACACTGCAGCATACTATTATGCAGTGAACTGTAATATCCACAAAACTCACTTCTGAGGTTATTTCATTGCCATCTGAAGCACGTATGGAGAGACAGGGCCTGCTCTAATTACAATATTGTAGTTTTGACTGACAGACAATATGTCTACAATCAACTGATTTGAAAGCCATGTGTTGCGGCAGTTCCTTGTCCGACTCCAAAGTGTACAGAATCGAGACGAATCAGTGTTACTATACACTAATCCGACAGTAAAAAAAAAAAAAATCCTAGAAAACACATGTATACAAAGAACAGCAACATAGGCCAAGAGGTACTGCAGGTTTTTTGTATCCTTTCCTAATTGTTACTCTCTGTTGACTTTTTAAACTTGGCCAGTGCATTTCAGAGTAACACTTTAAAACATATATCCCCAAACAAAACTACTGTTTCCAAACTTCCTGAACTTCACATTTGTTATTCGAAAGCAAAATAAATTTGAATATGAAAATTTGAAAAACTCCTTTTTTAAGATCACAAGAAAAAAACCTTTTATATTATTACACATATTACTAATGCACACAAATATATAGCTGCCACGAAAACAATGTTTTTATTCCGACCTCACAAAAGCCTCCATAAGTATAATTATTATGCGGCATAATATGACAGAGATATCTGTCATTAGTAGAATTTCTGGAATTTTGAACATACATTTCAATAGCCTAAGTGGACCTAGCTTGGCAATTTAGCTGACCCTGGAAAAGAGTGCCTTATGTTCATCTTGTGCAATCTGTCCAGTAACAGATGTACACCATTAAGATGTAAAGTGAGGTGGAGGAGGAGGGGAACAGCAGGAGAAGAGTTAGGCCATTTAGCAGAAGAGCCATGAGTTTCAGTAGGCCAGCATGAAGGAAGTGCAGTAACATACAAATCATTCCAAACAGGTTTTCAAGTAAACCTGTGATAAACAAACTACTATTTTTAAAGTATTGCATTTACTTTATGTTAAATGATATGTAAACATGAAAAGAAAAATAGTATCCGCACTGTGTTTGTGGTGAGAGCACGAGATGGGAAAAGAATGCAAAGAGATTTAGGTATAACGGGGCACCACAACAGGGGGCACCATTTAATGCCGAGGAGTGCAGGGAATTCAACCAGCTCAAAAAGATCCGTTGGTGTCAGATGGAGAAGCTTCCTCCAGCACCAAGGACCGGGGTCGCCAGGAAGCATGAAGCCTACAGGTGGTAAAGTTCTCCAAATTAACAGTTTGTGCTGATGACACGTTCAGATGTTTGAGTTACTTCGCCATAGCAACAGACACAACCTGTCACATTATTAACTCATCTTCCTTATTACTGCAATGAATATACGGGAAGAGTTTTACTGGATTTAAGCTCTGTGTTGCCTATTGGTTTCTGTGAAATTTTCTCACCTGTGTTTATTCAGTTGCTACCAGAAATGTGTAAAAAGAGACAAGACTTGCAATTAATTGTTTTTTAAAATGTTCAAAGTGCCACTTTCCAGGATTATCGCAACATAAAAATATTCATCATATCTGCCCACACCAAATGTTGATATAAATTATTAATTTAAGGCAAATGTGACAACTAAGCAGATTTATTAGCCTTAAATACATCATGCAATTACTAAATGACTTTTTAATGCCTGTCTTGTCTTTTTCTCTGCAATCAAAACTCCTTTTGTTTTAGGCACTATATTTTATTTATCGATACACATAATTTTGAGAATGAGCTATCCAAGCTACATTTTGTAGTGACAGCATATAATTAACACACAAAGTACATACAGATACTTATTAGCATCACAATATCAGTCTCAAGAGAGGAAAAAAATTCTCTTTCAGACTGAGTTTCAGTAAATAGTTAACAAAACAATCACAGCAACTGTCACTAAACCACACTTTATTTTATTATAGTACATGAACCACTAATTGACTGAAGTTGGATTGCTCACACCTAAAAGTAGTTTCTTTTGCCACAAGGGTGATAGCCACAGATGGCAGAATAATGGCCAAGTTTGTACTTCCCTTGCCTATGGCATGATGTCTACTCTGTGAATAATTGAACAGTAGTTTTCAGGATCGGCCAGGATTACAATTTTCATGTTTTCAGAGGTAAGAGAGTCCCTAGCTATCAATGTATTAGAAATACATATAGAAAAAATTTAAAACCCACTTCATTATAATAAACATATATAAAATATGGCTCATTGGACAGCTCTGGTGTTTACCAGAAGCACTGCTTATTCACCACATATTCCTTAGGGTATCCTTTATTAAAAAAATAAACATGGTTGGCTTTTTTCTCCCCCTTCACACATTACACTTTGCTCTGGGAGCTTAGATATTGTTTTCAGCTGACCAAAAGGAAATGTCAGGGATAATTTTGATAAATGTGAGCGCTCTCATATTTTCTGTTAACAAGTGCTTTGTGTGTCTAATAACGTGCACCTGGGAAGCTGATTTTTCTTCATGTGACCTCAAAGAACTAAAAAGAGACTGCACAGTAAAAAGAGACTATACCTACTTCTAGGTCAATAACATTAATCAAAAGGCTTAACCAACACAGAGATAAAATAAGGCCTTTAATCCCCACCCCACTCCCCTTGCTGTCCCTCACCTTGGCTGTGGGCTTCTCAGTGATTTTTGTTTGCTCATTGTGGTCGGCTGGTGAAGTACAAATCTGGCCCCACAGGCGTTCTGCTGTGATGACCATGCCAAGACACAGCGCTGAAGTGAGCACATCTCAGTAACAGCCATTAGCGAAAAATTAAAAACCTTTAAATCGATACAAGACCTTTAAGCTGTACCTCTACCAGTTTTAAGGAAGTACACCCTCTTTAAATAAACTACTATGACAACCAATAATTCCTTCTTTCTCATAGACCTCTACTAGGAGGTGAAAAATGCTACAGCATATAACAAGATTTATAAAAAGCTGTTCACTATTTTGAGTGCTACACTAATTTTCCAGTTTATTACTCCTTGTAGCTAAACGCCTTTGATAACGGAAACAGTTATCAAATCATAAAGTCCAGGAAAATTCATTGTAGTTCCAATCTTCTTTGGTTTTCAATCAAACACATTTACCATGAACAAACTACATAGGTTTTTCCTCATGATCTATCAGACTGTATTGTTCCTCCTAAGGGATGAACTGTGGGATTTTAAAGTTTTCTAATACATAATGACAAAATTTCCTAGGTTTACTTGGTTAAAGATGATTAGGGAACAGTATATTTTCTTGTTTTGCATAGGTGGTTCTGATTTGGTTCTGTTGTTCTGGGGATAAAACGTTGGAAAGAAAGAATTGCAGCCTGATCTGGAGAATTCTAATGAAACAAAAATATAAAACTTAATTTCTTTAAAAATTCATATTTCCTACAAAACATCTATAGATACCTTTGTCAAAACTGAACAGCTTCAAACTTTCTATTTCGAGAGGTGTTTCATTTTTTATCATGTAAAGACTGCTGTGAATGTAGGTAAATAGTAATGAGTTTCTTTCAATCATCTGACAAGTACAAAAGAAGTGACTCTCCACTGGCTAATACGAATTTAGAAGAAAATTGTAGTCTATCTGGTTTCTTGTAAAAAGATTTTCCTAAACAGAATCCATAGAACTCCAAGTGACAAAATATTTTTGCTTTAGATGAGACAACTTTCTCAGCTCTAAAGCAGTTCTTAAAAAACAGTTAAACACATATTTGATATGAATGTTCTCCCATACAGATTCTAACATTAAATGCGAATGTGAACAGAGAAACATGTCCTGTACTATATAAATTTGCACAGACTTATCTTAGTCTATAAAGCTAGACTAGGTTTCAATGTGTCCGTGAAGCCTGACTGAATAGAAATCTTTTTTATAAATTAAGTGGCTTGTAGTCAAATCTTATTTTTATTCTATCTGTGCTTCTGGAATCCTCTAAGCAAGGTTGTTTTATTTTAGGAATGCTGTTTTGGTCAATTATTTAAATTGTAAAGCTGTACAACAGGCCATAGTCTGTGGGGATTTGTTATGTAGTGATGGGTCATTTATTTATGAAATTTCTGTGCTCTACGCCCGTTATAATATTGATGTTCTTCCCCTTTGCTCCTTTTTCTGATTTAAGTAAAATGGTAGGTATTGAATTGAATTAATTTACAGATTAGCCATTATAATGAAGTCTTATTCAATCATTAAGACGAGGCAAAAGAGGGGAAACAGAAATCTGGCTGACAAGAGTTTCTGTACAAGTACAGCTATTCAGCAGTCAAGAATCCTGGGAGCAGTCCAGAACAAAACTTCAGTGAAGTCCCATCCACGTGTTGGTTTAAACATTGTCTACCTGGGTTACTTTTTCTTACGAAGGAAATGTCAGTGTCATCTGCATCACTCACTCTCCATCTCTCCCAAGGAGGTGACGCATAGTTTATAGCCTGCCCTTACAGATGCATTTGATTTAGGTGCTGTAGTAAAGTGGAAGTGTCAAGGTGATTCATCTGTCTGCCACCACTGACAGCTGTGTTACACAAAGTGCCTGTGTGGAACGCATGGATTGGGCTAACGTAGGGATTCCAATATCAAAGGGAAAGGCTTTCTTTGTCACTACAAACATAGCAGTAGCTTTTGACCAGTGTAACAGATATAGCTTGCATGAACATTATGTTGTATATCCTGAATATGTTTCCAGGATTCTCACCTACGCCAGGGACCAACAGCAGACTACCCCCTTATAGACTTGCTTGAAAAAGAAATTGCATTGCCATGACTAAATTTAAAAAAAAAAAGAAAAGAAAAAGGGAAGTGATTACAAATAAATTGGTTTTATGGAAAACCACAAAAATACTTGATCATTATACCCTTTATCTGTCATGTTTTAAAACAACATCCACTATTAGCAAAAAATGTTATTTTTGTCACAAATCCTGCAAAATACCTGGTTTTCTTTCAGTGTGTTCCTGAAGTTTCTCACACATTCCCTTTAATTTACGGAAAATTATCACCTGTTATCTATTTTGTGAATTGTCACTGCAACATTTACCAGATAGCTAACTTTTCCAAAGTTCTCATATTAGTAAAACATTTCCTAGATATTATTGTTTTGTAATCTAATCCCTGTCTTTCATCTATATGTGAGAAATTAACCTTGATAGTAAAGTTGAATGATAGGCATGTATACATATATGTAGTCCGAGGTGTCATTTCTAAAACAATGAATTAATAGCAGAGGTAATGTGAGCAACCTATGATGATACAGTGTCAACCAAAGCTATTTATCCATCATAATCCTGGCCTTTATACATCAAAAATAGTTGTATATTCAAAAGTAATCTGAAATTCAGTGCATCAGTTGTTGATGTGTAATTTACCTAAAATAGTCCATATTTTATTATAAAAATCTCCAAGATATTGAAAGTTCATTTAATAGTGTGGTGTGCTTTACAAAAATATGCAATTCCATTTCATGAAAAATGTTACACACAAATTTTACTTAGTGTCCTTGGTATTTTGAAAGACAAGAGACTTTGAAATCCTAATACATGGGTGTTTAAGCAGGTACCTTACATAGGTCTCCTGAGGCAAAAATACTTGAGGAATTATGAGTAGCAAGTTAAAACATTCCTCTCTAATATCTACCAGTTGCTTTACTGATCACCTGCTTCATAACTTCAGTCCCAAATTTACCTTTAAAAAGTTATGTAAGGAAATAATGTAAATAGTGACTGGAAAGAAGTATTTCCTAAGGCTAAAATATAATGCTCTTGCGGTAGCAGCTTGAAGTCAAGCAATTTTTTTGTCCTTTAGCTCTTTCAATGAACAATAGACTCTCTTAAAGCAATTATAGTACTTACATTATTAACCAAAATTTGCAGTTCAATCCAAATATGTATTACATATTACAAAAAAAGTAATAAATTTAAAAATTCTAATGCTATGTTAGAAACATAAGGCTGGCATGCATTTTCATATTCTATAAAAATATATTCCCTCGTCAAAACAGTTATGCCCCAATGTTTCAGAAAATAAGCATTTCATTGCAAGAATTTCTCTGATTTTAAAAAGTGTATCTTTGATCCTGAATCTTACATACAAGGCATTCTTTGACTATAACCTTTGAAGCAGCTCAGTTTCTTCTACCTATTCTTTTATATCAAGTCATATTTGACCATTCTTACATATTCCTT
>VXBO01011976.1:460108-602699 GCA_013400135.1 Rhinoptilus africanus
TTTTTTTTTTTTAAACTACTCATGTCTCTGTAGCTTGGTCAACAGACAGTGGTTCAGAAATGAAAATTTCTGATTTGCTCTCTGTTTATATAAGGAATCAAATCCAACATCTGGCGTACAGAAATAACACACATGCATATCTTTCATATGATTTTCAATAAAGCAAGCTATTATTCTGACAACCATCCATCCCATTGTAAGGCTGCTCAAGGAATTTAGGAAACTAAAAATGAGCAAAATACTGAAAACACTTATAATTCTTTACAAATATACTAACTGACTTCAGTTCAGGCTGATATATTTAAACTGAAAATGCATTAAAATATTTCTGAAGCACACCTTTCTTTAATCTATGCTGCATGAACGTTCTATTTGTGCAGTGTGCATCGAACAGAACTTCACTTGGAATATTCTTACAAAGTGCCTTTAATTTTAAGCCATGAACAACTTTCACTGACACTAAAGAAAGGACTATGATTTGGAAAAAAAATTTGCTAGAAGTGAAACTCACTGATACTGTTTTAATACAGCATTACTAAAATTCACAATTTACTATGCATTTATTTAAGTTCCTAAGGATAGTTCAATTTTGCCATAAGATTTCAGCACAAACACCCTCAAGAACCATCTCTTCATGACTGAAGTGCATGAAGACAGTGTTTCAATATGCTAGTTGTAAATGTTTGTGTGTTAAACCTGTAATATTTTTTATAGTAATAACATTAGGCTTGTTTTGTGGAAGATGTGCCGTAACTTGGCATCTGAAGATTGCGCAATGCACACATATCTAGAGCACCATACCTTGTTCAAAAACATGTCATCACTCTAGATGTGCTATTACAAAATCCTCTGACCAAAAAAAGTAATTCTAAAAAAGCCCTGTACACCACTTATTTACACAGAAATTAAGAATTTATCAGAATATTGCTGGAAAGACTTTTCCACACTTTTTTCAAAATTTATCAGTCTAACAGAGTTTAAATTCTTTAGTTTTATTACCAGAGTTAAATGCTTATCATATTATCTTATTAGGAACCCATGCACTTAAATTACAGGCAGTAACTTGGGAAAAGTATATTTTATTCCTATTTTGTGGTTACTTGTGTATTTATGTTGCTGAAGTGAGAAATCCACACAATGATTTAA
Source organism: Rhinoptilus africanus (assembly GCA_013400135.1). NCBI lineage: Eukaryota > Metazoa > Chordata > Aves > Charadriiformes > Glareolidae > Rhinoptilus > Rhinoptilus africanus. The sequence continues at coordinate 461,255 of VXBO01011976.1, forward strand.
GGGATATTCATGCAGTTTTTTCACATTATCAGTTGTTAAAATGAGCAAGACAGGAAATGCTTATTCAAGCTATAAAACATTAAAGAAGAAGAAGAAAAAAATTCCTTCACATTTATTTTCCACATTAAAATAGCTTTGTCTGTTTCAAATTTAAAAGCAAGTAATAGCTAAAATATGCATTAAGCTCTGTCAGATAGAACGCAGTACTGACCACTGCAGACCATCGATACAGATTACTCGTACTCTTTTCTAAACGCAGTACCTAGAAGACAAAATCCCTTATGTGATTCTGAAAATACCATCATTGCAACACCAAACAAAACCATGCCAAATCTACGTTTCATACTCTGTTTGGACATACATTAGACCAATGTTTTTGAGGACAGAGTTATGTTTTCTTGGATGTTTGCACTTCACTATGTAAACTCTCAACACTCTGCAGAGCCAAAAAACTTTCTCCTTCAGATGAAACTGATATCAGAGGAATAATTTTTGTTTTGATTAAAAAAAAAACTTTAGCCTTTATAAATGAGCCTTCATTATTTACATAAGTGGAAGTTTCACTAAAGTCATGGGTATTTGCTTGTATATAGACTGAGTTGTAGCCAATATTTTTACAAATATGAAAGAATTCTAATTAGATAATACTGGTCAAAATGACATGTTGTATTTGCTAGAATTATAGTAATTCTTCTGAAATTTCAGCATAAAATAATCCAAATGAAATACTGTTGAGCAGAACTCAGCTCAGTAACAGTTCAATCAAGTGAATGTTATAATCAAGACAGATTTTGCTTTTTTCTTCAAATCTGAGAGTTAGGATCGTAAAAACATTTCAGCTTGATGGGTGACCTTCAGAAAAAGGCAACCGGAATTTAAGACTACAGTGTTGTATATGCAACTTCTTTACATGTATATGTAAATTTTTTAAATAAATGCAACAAATACAGCAGCTGAAACAATACTAGAGGAAAAGCAAATAAAAATATATGTAGGAAATATGAAACAAAAATGAATTTTCAATATTTAAATATACCGTGCAAAAGTGTATTTCATCCTAACTGCTTTTGCATCTGTGTAATAGCACAATTAATATGTCTTCCATGGATTACTTCATGGAAGATAACACTTTCAAGAGAAATTAAATATGGAAACAACCTTCTGGCTCAAGATGTCCCTAAACTGCAGATTGCTAGAAGTGTCTCTGGGGAAAAGGCAGGAGTGCCTGTGCTTGCTTTGCTTTTTACAATATTCTGAGATACCCTCTCTGTTCCAGTGCTGCAGAGAAAGGCTGGTCTGACAGAGTGTGGCAGTGGCTATGGACACCAGTCACTTAAGTTATCACCAAGGTGACTCTGGAGTATTTTTGTGCTATACATTTGTTCTTGAGAGAGGGACGGGACTGAGAACAGCCTTTAATAAAGGGACACAGATGTTTGTGTTTATTGCACCACCTGAGCTAATTAAAATTCTTACCTTTTTAAAACAGGAAAAAGCTCCCCATGGGAATCAAAAGTGGCTTTAAAAAAAAATTACAGACGGGATAATGAAAAAGACTATTTTAAAAATAAATTATTTGGTTTAGAATTTTTGAGAAAAAAAAGAATATTGTGACACTGATGTCCAATTTGTAAGCTTTCTTTGTTTAGATTAGGACATAAGAAAGTGGGTTAGTTAAACATGCTTATCAACTTGATCTGAAGTTACATGCTAGCTTTGCAGCACCTTATATTGAGTTAGAGCTTTCTCACATAATACTTAAGAGAAAAAACTGGAAGAAAGAATCCTGTCCATCTTGAACCCTTAAAGGCAATAACCTTTGGCAGATAAATATTGTCATGGTATTACATGCTATCACTGTTGTTATATGAATCCTAAAAAAGATGAAAATCTTGCCACGTATTTCCTAGCTGTTACTGAGCTTTGCCATATCCAGAGGGATTTCTGAGTGAGACTCACAAGAAAATACTAGTCTCCCTTAAAGTGATCTGTAGTTATACAAATTTGTATTTCAGTTGGAAGGGCACCTATACTATGTTTTTATTTCATATTTTATTTTTAAGGACTAAATTGTGTTTGTAGTGAAGTACTTAATGAATATAAATTGGACACACCCCCCATATTTCAGTGAACTTCTCTTGAAACCAAAATGTCAGATAAAATAAGAAGGAAAAAAAAAAGCTTTAATCTGAATTAGTTTTAGACTCATATTCTTTTGCAGAGATAAAAGATATCTGTTCACAGACAGGTTTCTGTGTTTACCTAAAAACTCACAAATATTTTCTAAAGGTCTGAGAATTTTCCATACCATCTTGATACAATTGAATAGAAGACCCATTTAGCCTAATGAGCATTAAGATTAAATCATTTACTCACAGATCAAAGGAGATTTTAATTATGTAAACGAGTTGTTCAGAAACACAAAATGTTCCATTAAGCTTCACAATTAATACATACAATATTTATGAGTTCAGACTTTTTTCCTTGTTAAAAATTGATTGTTACATCAAAAAAAGTTTCCCTAGATGCACTGATTGAAGGAAAAATATTTTAAGCCATAAAAGTAGCAGGCATGCAAAAGATTTTGCTTTTCCTTCTCCTCTTCTTTTTGCCCCTTTCTTTTTTGTTGTTGTTGCTCTGTGCGTCTTGTCACCAGATGTTCATTATGTGTACAAAAATATTGAGTTCATATAAGTAAGTACTCACAGCACGGTCATACCATACTGCATGCATGTCACTGGGGTCATTAAATGGAACTGGTGCAAAATAGAGCACTTCTAGAATATCTCCCGTTTAAGGTCTTAGTTGCTTTCTATTTCTTAGAACACGAAGCAACACTAACAAATAACATGATGCAAACAAAGAATGGAGCTTTGGTTTACTGGTGTGCATCAAAAATTCTTTTAAAAGATGTTGGTTATGGTGTTAGGTTTTGGGGTTTTTTTGGTGTTATGTTTTTTGTTGCTGGTTTTTTGGGTTTTGTTGTTGTTGTTGCTGGGTTTTTTGGGTTTTTTTTAATAAAAGGAACAAGCTTAGATAAAATGAAGCCTAAAGCAACCACTCCAACAAGGGTCTCATCCTGTCATCCTGCTTCTGTATTTGGACAGATATTACATTACCTTTCAAGGTGGCACAAACAGTGCTGCACATGATAGAAATAATACAGTGATTTAATGATCTAACAGGCAAGATTAAAATAAATGCAAAGAAAACAAATGATGGAAAGAACGCTGATAAAATATGCAAGTTGTATTAGTTATAGAGTAATTTATTTCTACTGGAAGTTCTACTTAGGAAAGCAAATCAAGAGAATGGAAGTCTGCTGACACTAAGTAATCCTGAAAAACACAAAGAACAGTTGTAGGAAAACGGATTACTGCTTAAGAGGGATGAAAAATCCATCCAAATTCTCAAGGCCAGAGGTGTGTATTAACAAAACTTTCCACAAGATTGTTTTCTACACTTAAGAAACCTAGAAACTACATTTAAAAAAGAAAATAATGGAAAAATACTTTTACTAGATGTGCTGGGGTAAAATTTGACCCTTAGTTAGAGAGTATGCTCCAATAGACTATAATAGATTACTACAGTTTCTGAAGATGCATCTGAAAACACAGACTGCTTTTAATGTTCATCAGGATTAGCAGCTTAGTAATTAAGGCTATACAGAGGCATTGACAAATGTGTACATTTGTCCAGAAGAGTCACTGATCATTCCATCTTAGATTTACAAGGAAGAAGCATAAAATGTTTAAGTATTTTATGAAATCTGTACCACTGTGTCAGTGAAAAATTCCAACACCTTCAACATTCTGCCTTAACAGAGCAGATGAAATCTTTTCTTTTTTTCCCTGTATTAGGAACTCATCATACTTTAGCTCTTATGATTGATCTTATTTATTTTTGGTTTGTGTGCAATGAAGTTGATGCCAGAGTTATTCTAATTATAACACAGTCAACAGAATGACAGAAATCTTATGTCCTGGAACTCCAAAAATAATTCAATGTAATTCAATAGTTTATATTCATTGCAATCCTAATACATCCAACAAACTTATGGTCAGCATTCAGGTATTTTCCATGTACTAACATTATTTACCTTTCTATTGAATTATTACTGCATCGCAAACCAGAGTCATTTGCCATGCTCCTAACGCTCCTGCTTTTGGATACAGATGGCTAGTGATAAAAAGTTGAATTCACTATCCATCTATTCACTGTCTATCAAAATAAGTGTGAATGTAAATTATCCCAATAGCTTTCATGCATGGCATATGAAAAATGATAAATTTGAGCGCCTATTACACCTTTTGGTAGAGGAAAGAATCAACTGATAATACTTTCAGTAACTTCTCATTACTTGTGTTTTCAACCACAATACTCTCATTTTCCACTAAGCCCTCCCTTTCCCCCAGTCTATATAGAAATATACAGTCACAACAGACGAAGCAGTAACTCTGCAGCACATTCTCTCTTTCCACATAGAAGCCATAGAAACTTCAAGGTGGAGGTAACTGAGGCAACGTACATTATAGGATATTTGTCACACAGAAACAGAGCTGTGAGCTTCGCACTTGTGGGGGTTCATGCCTGCTGTATGCAGCTCTTCTGTAGAAGGAAGCAAAGTGCACAGCTGTTAAAGCTGAAGCTGAAAGGAGCTATGCCATTAAGGGAGATGATGCTATGGACTGGATTTGATCTGGCTGATTAAGATTTTCCCAATGTACTTCAGCTGATAATCTCCAAGCCATGATCCCTTTCTGCATGCTTTGTAAAACTGGGTGTGTATTCACTACTCCATTGGTTTCATTTTGGTGGGCAGCATGTTACTCAGAGACAAAATATATATCTACATATATCTATTGCCGTATGTTCAACAACTTTAAACACATTAAGCATATAAGCTAGGTGGAAAAGGGTAGAAATGGGAAAGATTCTGAATTGCTTGGAAACATTTAAATTATCTGAATTTCCTATGTGTATGACAGACGTGACAAAGAAGCAGAAATGGGAAGGTGAGGTGGATGAGATCCTAACAGGCCTTTCAATTGCCTTAGGGCTGCCTAATGTACCAGAGAGACAGGACAAAATATGCCATCAGTGCTGCCTCATGGACTAGGTAGGCCACCTTTGAAGTGCTGATATTCAAAACATGCCTTCCACAGTGTTTTTCCAGTCCACAAAGAATTAAAAGGAACCAGCTTCCAAAGTTATTGTGAGGCAGGTTTTTTTTTTTCCCTTATATACTTGATAAAAGCCAGAAAAATTCATCTTTCAAGAATAGCATTTCATGTTTTTCTGGGAAGGTAGCTGGGTTTTTTGAGAGGTATATTTTAACATCCAGCAATACCCACTGCAAATGTAAACACATAAAAGAGCACAGGTTATATAAACACATCATTATTTCTACAAGTCATATCTTTTTCAACCCAAGAAATCACCTGAAGACTTAAGCCAAATACTTATGTTTCAGAACATACTAATATTAATAGCATTCTTGAGAGTTGCAAAGACGCTCAGAAAGAAGAACAACCAGATAGCAAAGGCTACAATGCTCTTTTCATTAAATTCAAACATCTTGCTCTCTCCGTTCTGCAGGATGCTGCACTAGTGGGATGGTGGTTGCTGTGTGCAGGGTACTGCTGTCCCTAAACCCCCCTGGGTCTCATCAACCTGCGCTGCCTACACCCGGACTAAAGCAAGGGTGCACTTCTCAGTACAGTAGTGTGTGTCTTTCTGCCACTCACAAACCTGCTGACAGTCCCAAACAAAACACAGCCATCTTTCTCACAGGCCAGAAATTAATTTCCTATTTTTAGTATCTATGATTTACATATTCCAGTTAAGTAACAAAAGAAGGAACAAATCAGAGGAAGAGATATAGTGATTGAGCCTCTCTTGCTGTCACTGTAAGATTATTTTCTTCAGCATATTGTTTAGAGCTTTTCTCTGTCCACTGTTAAGTGACTCCAAAAAAAGAGCATCCATCACTTTTATTGGAAAATGACTCCATAGTTTAACAGCTGCCATCCACAAAAAAAAGGTTTACTTTTTAGTTTTTTGAAGTTTTGCCCATCAGTCAAGAAGAAACTCTGCACCATCCCAAATGCTTGCTCTTTTTCTTTAAGTATATACTCTCCTTATATTATTTGCATGTGTTCAGTCTTTAACGTGAACAAAAATCATGACTGATATATTTATGTTCTTAGTACACTCTCAAAAAATTTTCATTTTCTTCTTCAGTGTGAAAAGACAAGTAGGGGGATAAGGAATTGAATAGCATATAAAATGGAATTTAAAATATTCACAATACATGGATACATTCCTTAATTCCACGTGCTTTTATAACAAAGATAGTATTTAAAAATTAAAAATACAGCAAAAGAGAAATCATACTGAGCCTCCACCTGAGGCAAATTTAAGCAATCAGGCCCATAGTTAACCTTTTACAGCAGTTTGAACATGAAAAAAACCCATTTTATTCACTGAAAGCCACCTTATACAGAGGGAATTAAAAGGAACATAGGTAAAAAGAGAAAAAGAGATAAGGCTATTATGAAGTTTTCAAAAATCACAACAGTTCAAACAACAGAAATTGAAAGTGAATGCATTTCAAACCTGACAGATTGTATGAATGTAAGAAATCTTAATCCAGTTTCTACACTGCCACTTTCAGTTGGATTAGAGACCAAGTAATGAGATCGTTTTTATGTCATTTGCTGCTCCCTAGTGGAGGAAAAACATAATTTAAAAGTTAAAAAGTCAAAGACCAATTATTTTAAATTTGGACTATAAGGAAAACTGTTACTGAGAAGAGAGTTTTCATTCCAGTGTCATATGGTCCTAATTTCTAAGGAACAAAACCCATATATTTACTTATAACTATTCACAACAGCAGCTTAGGGTATTTAGATCTTTAAGGTCATGATTTCATCTGGAAAAATACTTATCTACATCATGGACCAAAACTCCATTGGAAAATTCCAGGTGGTATTAATCACCTTCAGAAGAGTAGAGAGAGACCAATGCTTATTAAACTGATGTCATGCGACAATAATTTTAAAATCACAATTATTATTTCTATTTGTAAAAATACACTTTTTATTCTCTTTCTGTATATGCAACTAAAATAGGTAAGCAGTAAAACTCTTTTCCTTGGATTTCATTTTGTTGTCTGTCATCTGATTCCAGACTGGCTGGTGGTACAACCTTACTGCTTTGGACAACTCAGGAATTCCATTAGAACTGAATAAATACAGTGGCATACCGTCATTCGCATGAAACCAGATGAAGCAAGATCTGTATTCAAGTTATCTGCTAATCCCTTTTGTCAATTTAGTTTGTACGTCACCCAGTTCCTCTTTTTTTTTTTTTTTTCTTGTTTTGACATTATTGTTTTGTTTGGTTGGTTTGTTTAACAAAAACCTTCAAAATGACAAGTTCACAGACCCAAATGCAACTATTTCCTTTTGCACTCTTGATAGCTATAATGCAAGATAATTAGAATTTCAGATAAATATTATCAAACCCGTGATAGTGAGTCACCATAGAGGAAACTGTAACAATAAAGGAGATTTAAAGATATGGCCAAAGACTGCTTGTATTATCTATTAATTGTTTAAACTGTCCATTTGAAAGCCTGAAGTATGAAAAAATAAAGAAGATAGGACGTTTTCTTATGTTTTTTCCATCAAAATACACTAATATATTTTCCTTTAGTCTGAGAAAACCATGCCCAAAGAACACTAAACTACGATGGAGTACAGTAAAAGCTTACTTCACCTGCAAATGACAAAAAGCTGGGAGCTGGCCACAAGAGAGGCTTGGAATTTAAAATCCTGAAAACTTGGGGAAATTATCTAAGTCCTCCCCCCCAATTCAGTAAGTGGCTAAGATTTTATACATAAACAGAAATGGTTATGTAGCCTCAAAGGAAACCTTCTACAGGTTATAGAAGATCACAAGCTGTGCATCAGCAGAATGCCACTCTTCTGAAAAAGGCTAATTGCTGCATCTCTTGCTGTGTTGTATAAACACTAATATGCCCCAAGAAAGCATAGAGTCATCTTTGTAGTATTGAAAAGTCTTCAGCTGAAATAATAAATCCAATTTAAGCACTGCATTTCAAGATGTGGACAAAGTAAAGGAGAGCACTAAGAATCTGTGTTTAGGGATTGGCATCACCAAAAGGGTCAGAAAGGATTCAAAAAATTAAGACAGACATCAGATGATGCCCCATCATTCATGACTGGTTTCTTCACTTCCTTTCCTCCAGACCAACAACTTAATTTCCCCTCAATCATTTGTTTACAGACTATTTTCCCTGCTGTTCTATGAAGGTGATTGGCACTCCATGACTGTGTAAGGGCACACTACAGTGCACGCACTATGAGTTATTCATGGCTGATCCAGAAATGGCAGAAATACGGTTTATAGACATCAGAGGTTTGCTTTGAGTTCCATTTTCTCTTTACAATTTGCAGGCCTTGTTTGGAAAACACTGTGCCCTATGGAGGCTTTTGTATCCGGTTTTTGAAGTGTGTAGGTTGAATTAGCCAATATCTAATTTTTTTTTTCTTTAGGGAGGAAGAGTTTTTCAGTGACTCTGTGCGTTAAAATTATTTTGAAACATTTAGAACTCCAATGGCTATTCCATTTTATACAACAGAGCACTGCAGAGTCAAGCATTGCTTTGTTGAATATAAATGAGAAGTTCATAATGAAATCAGTGAGAGTGATGCTTGCGTATCAAAACCCAGAATTTGGCTCCTGTATACTGCTTCAGTTGATGAAATACAGTTTAAAATCTGGACATTTAATAACCCTAAAAGCCTGTAGTGCACAATGAAAAATCACAGTAAAAAAAAAAAAAGAAACTTTTTTGCTTAACCTGCACAACTTTGTAAATGTGAATATTCCTGCACTAGCATAGAGGTTTTCTGTTTGTTTGTTATTGTTCCCTGCAGGAAATTTATTCCCTAATTTCCTTGAGTGCAGAGATGGACTTGCTTGCTTTCTCTAACCACAGAGGAAAAAGCAATAAATTATATACTACCAGAATGCATTTACAATCTTTTCATGCAATTGGAATGGTACGTGCATTTCTACCTAATTATTCCATTAAAATCACATCAGCGTTGCCACATCACCTTATTCTCAAATCATATCACTTGTACAGGTTTTGCCTTTGGTGAGGCAACCAAAATGTCTCACTGTACTACGGCAATTCTCTAAATGCCAGCTGAACTGTGAGAAACCTCCCAGATTGTCACCAACTACACACTGATTTGCTGGTGAGCTACACTTTAAGGGATGACTCTCAAGCATATAGAAATTCTCCCATTTTAAGTGGGTTTTAGACCACCTGATTATCAGATGACTCCTAAATTAAATGAAAGAAAATTCACAGTGGAAAATCTGACTTGAACATTTTGGAATTGACACTCAAGACTGCTCAGAACACTTAGTTTAGGAGTCAGATGCTTAAATACGTGTTCGGCAGCTGAACTGGTGAGAGAATGGAAGGCTTAGTCCTCTTCTTGTCCTACTCACAGTTACCTCAAATGTATTCACTATTTCCATTCTTCAAAGCTGTTTTTAAAGCTTGCTGTACTGATCAAGAGAGTCATTAATAATATCTGATAGGCAAAGGCTGAAGTGTGAGCTGTATAATTTAGCTAAGAATTCCTCTACATGCATTCTCAGTATAAGGGACAAGGGAGTGGACAACAACAACCCCATATTAGATTCTCCACTATTCTCCACTATTTTCCCTTCATATTACTCTTAGAACAAGTAATAATGTATTTATTAAGTACTTTCAAGCTTAAAACTTTATCTCATTTCACATTCATACAAAACAACTTGCTACTATTTCTTCACAGATCTGTGCAGACAAAAAATACCTTCAAGTAAGACAATCTACCTTGTTTATTGGACTCCAGCAATTTTTAGAGTTTGTTGCCCTGCGCAGTCATACAGAATTCAATATCTTATTTAATATAGCATGCATTTTATTTATTGTTTTGTAGTTTGTATTTTCATTGGCAGTTTCAGTAACTACTGTTGTACAGAGCAAGTGTGTGTGCAACTAGTTAAGTTTACTGTGAGCATAGATAAGCAAAAACTATTCAAGACCTCAACAAAATAAACTCAGTAAGAAATAGTCAGTTACAGAAAATAGGAAGATTAAAAAGAAATTAACACATCAACCTGTACAATAGGAAGAGAGCTGTGTAAAACTTACTAAAAAAAGCCAAGAGAAGATTAAATTTGCCAGTATTAAAACTTTCTAAGTTCTCCACACAAAGTTTTGATTTGAAAGAGCAGTGATTAGCTGATAGTGTTGCAATGTTAGTTCCTCATTTCTCCCATTTTCAGTTTAATTACTAATTTGTTACGTAGACTTAGGGCTTCCTAAATTGGACTTTTCCAATATATAAATGCTTCTTAAACAAAAACCACCAACAGTAACACTGGTTTTATTCTTCACTCTCAAACTGAGTTTTACTTGCAGTATCATCCCTTCCTCCCTTTTCATAAAATAGTTACTATTGTTACAAGTTACGGGTATTTTTCTGTGCGGGTCCACACGATAGCAAAGAAAAATACTCATAAAATAGTATTTTGTAACCACCAATGAAATACCAATATTAAGCACAGAATGATATCGGAGAAACAACCAACCTTGCTGAAAGAACTACCCAACATCACTCTCTAGTATTTCCTTTAACAAGGAAGTGTGTTCCATTCAAGGCTCAGATATGAATAAAGCAGAATATTCATTTTCTGCTCTCATCCCCCTTCTGGAGGAGAGAAGAGGTGAGTTCTGCATGCCTTTTGTGTGCCAAAGTACTTCATGTAGAATTGCCAGTTCCCTATATTTCAAAGGTCCTATTCACAAAGCCATTGTCTCCCAAATCAGTAGGTGAGTTCACAGTATTTAAATAGATAAGAATGCATCTCAAGGATAATAATCACACAGCAGGAAGGGCACAAAACAACAAAAGATCTGTGCAGTCTTTATAACAGAGGGAAGCTCACAGGTGGTTTAGGTACTGTCATTACCTTCTGAAGTATTTTTTGCAAATCTGAGTGTTTACAAAAATCCAAACCTATCTTGAAAACCAGAGAGCTATGTAACGGCTTTTGGAAGCAAAGCGTACTGACACCAAACATACGATCCCTCAAACTAGATCTCATCTTTCCTGCTTGAACTGCAAGATGAAAATAATAAAGGACTGATTTCTCCTCCATTCTTGATCTAACCACTAGACGGAACAAAGAGACGCACTCAGTTATCGCGGGCAGCACTCAGCACTGCAAACTACACACTCAGAACCATCAGTTGGGTCTGTTCTTTTCTCCAAATGGCATTTTCTATAGCACATATTATTCATGTCTTAATACAAACAAACGCTTGCTTTAATTCCTTTGTTCTTGTTTGGATAGTTTGTTTTTCAAACACCATGTCTTACTGAAAAATGGAGATTAAATTTTGAGTTTTGGACACAAGTTTTTCACTGTTTTCAATTCTGATCTCACTGAATTAAAAGTCAGTAGGTATGAGGGTACAACATATTAGTGTGTTATTTGCACCACACCAGATTGGAAAATTCAAGATCAGCCTATACAGCATTTCCGCACAGGGAAGCGTGGAACAAGATGTGCAGGAAAATGCAGGGTAAATATAATTTTTTTACTGATTTATTTCTACAGTTGTAATAGTTCTTCTTAGACATATGAACCTTAATTCTAAATCTAAGTTTGGAGAGTGGTATATTTGACTAGAATATGGTGGAATTAGTACTGTTAGCAGTGATTTTTCTCATGTCACCAAGAGGAAAAGAATAAAAATTAACATTACACAGCAGAAGATTTCTACTAGTTAAAGTTTAGTAGCATAGCAAACAATTCCCATTACTAAATAAAAGAGGAGAGTTGCTATACATATTGAATATATCTACTAAGAAACAATAAGCAATTAAAAATTGACAAGACTGCTCTAATAGCTATCAAGGGTAATATCCAACCAGATAATAAGCAACTGAAATCATATTTCAACTAAACCTATGAGAAAATTTGTGCACTCTTTGTCACAGTGGTGGTTCCAAGAGAGGATATTCTACAGAGAACAGCCTTTCATGGGCAGGGGCACACTAGATTTTTTAAAACTTTTGACTCGGAAATTAAAAGATTAAAAAAAAAAATCGAGAAAACAAGTGTTTAACTATGTAAAGAAAAGTAGGAGTATTTTGTAGGAAAGATAAAATTTACTTTTCAGCTACCTGGATTCAAGAGTAATTTTTATTAAAAGAGGGTTCCCTCCCCACCTTAGCAAGTATTTAATATTCTCAGAAAGCTCAAGATATGTTTGGACTAAAGGGAACATTTAAATCCTTGGTACCTTCACAAAAGAAGCCTATACCTACATGCCAGCACTCGCTGTTAAGTAGCTGAACCAAACAGATCTAGTAGTGTTTTATTTATTTTGTGTATTGCAAGCGTATAGGCTGCAGTTTATCACAATGACGGCTAAATCTATCATCCTCTACCTGGAGCTATAATAGGAGTGCTCTCAAATCAACAAGTCTTTCCTTCAGAGTAACTGAACTGTAAATTGTCCTTGACCAGTCAGACAAACAAAAACAACCTTCCCTGTTAATCTGCTGAAGACAAACAGTTCACTGTCTTTCATCCTCAGAAGAAGGATGTCGGTGCAATGGTGTTTTATATGTCACATCCTTCACACAATGCTGTTCCGCTTTCAGGTTCAAAAGCTTAGCGAGATATTAAGAAAAAGATGCAATCTGACCTCTACAGAAGTAAATAATCATTTTGGTTTTAGGAACGTGTTTTTTTTTTTTTTTTAATGAAAATGAAGTTTCCCAGATCATTAGAATATATTAGGGAAATAAAAGGTTTTTTCTGCTAGATACAGAGAACTTCCAATAACGTGGGTGTGACNATACAGAGAACTTACAATAACGTGGGTGTGACAACTTAATATTTCCTCAAACACAGGGAAATTTTTATTCCAGTGGAAGATCAGGAAATCAATTTCATAAAATAGAGTTACAGAATTATCTGGGATGACAGGTATACTTCATTGTTGTAACTTTACAGATCAGATATAGGTCATGAAGTTACTGGAAATAATTTTTTTTTTTCTTTTTAGGTTATTTCATGTGTTCCTTGCAGCAACTGACTGCAGATATTTTATATCTCCTCATCACTTTCTGTAACTGATTTTTTAAGGTATTTTACCAAAAAGCATTCCTGAAAGGCTCCATTAAAGAAATGCTGACACATTATGTTACAGTATGTTACAGTATCTTGGGTTCTATCAGTCACATTTCATTACTTTTACATAACATGGCTCTATTGATGCAACCTGATGTGACATGTCACACTGCAGCGTCAGCGACAAACTTGGACTAGAAAGTTTTTCTCCTCAAAACCACTAGGTCTAGATGAAACACAAGAAATTACTATAGATATTCCTTTATTTATTACCACAAATAATAACTTAAATTAAGAATTTACCACCACGCCTGTATGTTAGTACCGAATAATTCCCTACCATGGTTGTACATGCTCTGTGCAGTCAAAATAGGTAGTAGTTACAGTATTTTACGACTGGCACATCTTTATTCAGAACATCCAGAGGTGCCTGGGTCAACAGCTTCCTATTTATTCAAATTTATATTGACTAGCTTCAGAAGGCAAAGCTGACAAAATGATTAATTAGACTTTATAACTCATTGGCAGCCTGTAGTTTAATAGAATTAGTAGAGCTTAAGTTCATCTTTAAATACCATGACGGTTTTAATTTTAAAAACGTCAAATTACATTTTTCAGTCAATGCAAAATACAAGATGACTTTTTCCAAACTTACAGAAAAAAACCAAAAAAGACTAAATAGGCACCATCTTTAATATAGGATTTTTATGACAATCGAAGTGTTTAAGAGAACAGATTCACTTTTTTGTTTGTNAAGTTTCCCAGATCATTAGAATATATTAGGGAAATAAAAGGTTTTTTCTGCTAGATACAGAGAACTTCCAATAACGTGGGTGTGACAACTTAATCTTTCCTCAAACACAGGGAAATTTTTATTCCAGTGGAAGATCAGGAAATCAATTTCATAAAATAGAGTTACAGAATTATCTGGGATGACAGGTATACTTCATTGTTGTAACTTTACAGATCAGATATAGGTCATGAAGTTACTGGAAATAATTTTTTTTTTTCTTTTTAGGTTATTTCATGTGTTCCTTGCAGCAACTGACTGCAGATATTTTATATCTCCTCATCACTTTCTGTAACTGATTTTTTAAGGTATTTTACCAAAAAGCATTCCTGAAAGGCTCCATTAAAGAAATGCTGACACATTATGTTACAGTATGTTACAGTATCTTGGGTTCTATCAGTCACATTTCATTACTTTTACATAACATGGCTCTATTGATGCAACCTGATGTGACATGTCACACTGCAGCGTCAGCGACAAACTTTGACTAGAAAGTTTTTCTCCTCAAAACCACTAGGTCTAGATGAAACACAAGAAATTACTATAGATATTCCTTTATTTATTACCACAAATAATAACTTAAATTAAGAATTTACCACCACGCCTGTATGTTAGTACCGAATAATTCCCTACCATGGTTGTACATGCTCTGTGCAGTCAAAATAGGTAGTAGTTAGAGTATTTTACGACTGGCACATCTTTATTCAGAACATCCAGAGGTGCCTGGGTCAACAGCTTCCTATTTATTCAAATTTATATTGACTAGCTTCAGAAGGCAAAGCTGACAAAATGATTAATTAGACTTTATAACTCATTGGCAGCCTGTAGTTTAATAGAATTAGTAGAGCTTAAGTTCATCTTTAAATACCATGACGGTTTTAATTTTAAAAACGTCAAATTACATTTTTCAGTCAATGCAAAATACAAGATGACTTTTTCCAAACTTACAGAAAAAAACCAAAAAAGACTAAATAGGCACCATCTTTAATATAGGATTTTTATGACAATCGAAGTGTTTAAGAGAACAGATTCACTTTTTTGTTTGTTTGTGTTGGATTTTTTTACCTTTTTTTTTTCAACACTTTCTAATGTAGAGAAACAACTTTTCCCCTACCTTTTAATTTTAGTAGTGGATGCTACCTTTTTACAAAAGTACACATTAACCAGAGAGAAATATTATACTCATCTTAATCAGCATTTCTAACTGCTAATTTTAGACTAAGCTGTACTTAGTCTCAAGTCTCTATATGGGATGAAGTTTGGCAAAGGTGGACAGCTCTAAGAAGAAATGGTCTTAGACTGCAAATCCCCATAATACCAGTAATGCTTAGCTTTATATAGCTTTAGCTTTCAGGTCTTATCTAGTCCATTAATTTTGAAATTACAGTAATTACAAGAAATACAAAATTCAAATTATGCTTTGCCACCAGCCACTGAAAACTTGTATTTTTAATCAACCATTAACTTTTTAAAAACAGTCCCATCCAATTGAAAAAGCTCACTGTATTCAAAAGGTTTGTATGTACCCACAGCCCAAATCCTTGATTAAAGATGTTTAAAATAAAAGAAAATAAGGAGATAATGGAAAATCAGCCATTGTGTTAAGATGTCTGAGGAGAAACTTAGTCCTTTGAAAGTTTGGCTATGTGTGTGTGTGTGCACATATATATATTTGAATAGGAGCTACTGTCTACTGAGTTTCTTCAGATTTTACTACCAAAAGTCCAATAAAGCCAGCCTTCATGTGATTTTTAGCAGCAAACTTTGATTCCTTCAGTACTGAGTGCATATCTGCAGTCACTGTATGTCTTCCCACACACTGACAGGTGAGCATGCATCTCATTCATTTTTATTGTCTAAATTAGTACAAACAGTTCAATTCAGTGTAACTTAAACTGTGGCTAAACATTCAGCTAGTGATGCACTTGTTCATTCTTTCTGTGAGCCTTTCTAACATCACACCAGCCTTTATTCCTTTTACATCCTGACCTTTACATATTCCTTCAAGAGGGAACGTTTCAAGATATAATGATGTAGAATTCATGCAAACACTAAAATTTCCCACAGATGCCCTGGTGCTTACATCTGTGCATTTCCAGAAGAGCTACAATAATGTCCAAAAGTCACCTGCAGAATTTTATATAACTTTATAGATCTAAAGACAACTGATCATGCAACTTTCATGCTGGTTCTAAACTTAAGTATTGAATTTGCTTGATTTTTTTTTCCTTATCCATTTCCTTTTCCCTGTTTGTTTTTGGCTCATGAATACAGCTTGGCTAAAGAACAGGCACATATGCTTCCAAGTCATAAATTGTTTCTAGTTCACCTGCTTTCCCAGAGCATGTGTGATTATGCTTGCATGTATGACCAACATGCATATTCAAGTTATGTTAAAACCACCTAGAATGCATGAATAATAACCTAGTTTGCAAATGATTTTTTTTTTCTTTCTATAAAGTACAAAAGAAGTCACCGTCATTCAAAATAGAGAGTAAGTGTTTTAAGGGGCGAGTCACATGAATAGACATCACCACTCTCCCCGAATCTAAAATTGATAGCACATTCAATCCATGGAACATAAAATCAGTTGGGCTTTCAATATACCTGCTACAGAGAGGAACATACAACCAGAGGCAATGAGATATCAACAATGTAGTCTCCTCAACTGGGAATACTCAGAGACTATTTTATGTAAATATTAATGACATGTTACCATGGTGTGATCTATGTTAAAATAAATAAGCAGAAGAAAAAGATCTGAAAATTCGAGTTGATGCAGTATCTAGAACTGGAAGAAAAGGACTTCTCTGTTTCTCGTACTGACTTGTCAAAGAGTAAGCTGGGGGTGCACAAGAAGTTGGGAGAGGACACGGCTGGGACAGCTGACCCCAACTGACCAAAGGGCTATTGCATGCCATGGGATGTCACGCTCAGCATATAAAGCTGGGGGAAGGAGGAAGAAGGGGACAGGGGGAGGGATGATGTTCGGAGTGATGGCATTTGTCTTCCCAAGGAACTGTTACAAGTGATGGAGCACTGCTTTCCTGGAGATGGCTGAACACCTGCCTGCCGATGGGGAGTAGTGAATGAATTCCTTATCTTGCTTTGTTTGCACGCACAGCTTTTGCTTTATCCATTAAACTCCCTTTATCTCAGCCCATGAATTTTCTCACTTTACCCTTTCAATTCTCTCTCCCAGCCTGCTGTCTCGTAGCAAACAAGTGGCTGCGTAGTTCTTAACTGCCTACCAGGATTAAAACGCAACACACTAGAAACACCCCCTATGCTCTCCCCTAACTCTGAGCTGGGTGAAGTAGATCCCTGGTGAAGAAGAAAAGTCCAGTTTCAGTGGGATGCAGTGGAGGACATGGAAGGAATGCCTAAGGCAAGCTGTAACTGCCAGAGGAACTAAGCACCATGATGCCAGAAGCCCACATCAGATAGCCAAGGGAAACTGTACAGAAAGATCTCCAAACAGGAAAGGGGAGGATCAATATGCACACATACTACTATTTTTTATATGATTAACAGACATTAGCAAAGCCAGGTTAAGTCATCCAACTCCAGAGACTGAATGAGAGGAGGAGGTGGCAAACAGCAAGGTCAGTTCATTCTGTGACAAAATATGACAAGACCACAGGGAAAAAAGTGAGAGGCAGGGTAAGAAAAAGAGGATACTGGAGCTAGTGTTATTCAAAACAGAACACTCCAAGGCATGTAACACAATCTCAGTTTTATAATACAGAAGTGCTATTTTTATGGGCTGCAACACAGACCTCACTTTCACAGATCTGAAATACAGACCTCACTGTATTTCAGATGTTTTTATTTTTCAAAAAATTCAAAGTAATACACACAGAACACTCTTATATAGCCATAAATATACCTACAACATGTAAATACACTTCCAAGAACTATTAGACATTAAAGCCACATAAAATATAAAGCTAGTATATGCATATACTTATCCTGGAAATCCAGGGAAAAGGTGCATATATATTTCACATCATGCCTAACTAAAAAATAGCCTAACTTCTATGGCCGTAGTTGGTAGTTGTATACATCATGAGACATTCATATGCGTGATTCTGTAAAACAGCAGGAAAGCTATTTTCAATGCAAAATCATACATTAGCTTTTAGGAATTATTACATTGCATTTCTGTGTACTTTATACTGCCTTCTCAGTTATGAGAATCAAAATCATCTCAAAATATCTAGAATATTGGGAACAGACCTATTTTGATATACTGAAGAAACAAAACTGAAAACCTACAGAGTTGCAGTTTCAGGGTTTTGTTTCAGAGACAAGGCACTTACTGCAACGTTGACGGAATTCCCTCCTCATTTCAGGAACTGGAAAGCATATTCTGCACGGACAGAATGGAAGTAGAAGAGTATTTGCAATGGTAGGATAATAGAAAATGGCCAGGGTACCTACGTAGCCCTTTGCCTGTCTATGGGTTCTCACTAACCAATAGTGACACGTTTAAGGAAACCAGATCCCTGTGAGACACAATTAACTCCAGCAGAAATTTGCAGGTTGGGTTTTGATCATGAACCTAGTAAGTCAAGAGGGAGATGGGAAATAAAGCAGCATAGGCAAGCTCTGCCTGTTAGTAGTGAAATATTTGTGTATATATTTTGTAGAAAATGCCAACAGACAGGTCTGATGGTTTTTTGGGAAGAGGTAATTTTCCACTTAAATGCCTATGCATATTAACTTGTGTAGTACTGTGCAAATGAAGGCGGCAATCTATAAGAAACTTAAAGTAAGCATACTGAATGAGATTCAAAAGAGCCAATTCAGCATATATGGTATACATGACTGATCATAGAACGATAATGAATAACAATATCCCTTTGATGTTAATTAGTTGCACTTGATAAGGCAATGCTAAGTGGGTTTACAACAGTCAAGAAAGAAAAATCAAAACCTAAATAAAGCTTTCAGAATGCTAAAACCAATACGGATTTTTTAAAAAGAAAAACTAAACAATAACACCACCAAGAAGTGCCTAATTCACTAGAATATCTGAACTCCATACATGAGAAACAGTTTAATCGCAAAATAGAAACAGAAATAATGCAGATACAGTTTTGCCAGAAATGTCTGTATCTTTTTTTTTTGGTAAAAAAACCCAACCAACCAACAAAAATAGGAGGTGGTGAGAACTCTGCTTAGTCTGGTTTTGTACTTCTAAAAATCTATGGTTATTTGTTATGTGACTAATTAACTCCTTCTTTCCACCTGCCCCAGGACTCCTGCAGTAGTAAGAACACAAACTGGATGATGCCAAACTTATAAGTAACAATGCAATGTATTATTCTGTCCTTCCAATTCAAATTGAGGCATTATGCTTGTTGCACACTATTCAAACTTTGCTCTGCAGATAGTGCTATTAATTCACTCGAGTGCTTTCAATCATAGTCATTACTATGGTACTTGTGTGCCTCACAAATACTGCTTCTATTATTTTTCAAAAACCTTGTTAGATAACAGGTGTTGTTATTGCCATTACTAAATAATAAGGGGAGATAAAAAAGGAGTGGGAGCAAAAAATGTCAGCTAATCTTAGTTTTCTGGTTGGTACACGAGTTCAAAGTTTTCAGTAATTTATACTATCAGGTGCCATTTGTTCAGACACAGCTCCCATTGATTTCATTTGCAAGTACTGCAAAAAACCCTTAACATATGAAACTGCATACTCAAAATGCAAGGAAAACACAAGTAGTTAATACTGCTACAAAAGACTGGAATAAATAACTGGCTGGAACCACATGCTAATTCTGACACTTTGAATGTCATTTTGGCCTCTACTTCAGTTACTTACTTAGTAATTTGAAATATCACAAACTCATTAGCGTGTATGTAAAAAATCATGCAGCTAGAAATAATAATAGATATGACTTGACATTAAACAGGACAGTAAATATTAAGCCTAAAATTTTACACTTGGTTAATGATATTGGTACCTAGCATGTTGCTTCGGTCAATTTCCTGTTAAGATGAATTCCAATCCTATTCTTATTTTCACTTCTCCATTTGTACACAGAACTTTGAATAGGGTTAATAAAACACATAGAAAAAGCTACAGGTGTAATATAATCTTGCACGGATTTGAACTCACAAATCTAAGGAAGTGCCAAACGCTTCTTGTATAAGAGTCATACAATATGGCATCCCGAAGCAGCCATAAAACAGAAATCTATCCACTTTGATGCCTTAGCTTAATTGAGTAGACTGCTATGTGTACAAGGAAGTCTGACTTTTAGCCTACTTAATAATAGGTAATAGTAAGGATAAACCACTATTAATATGCTTCTTGAGAAACAAATGTGATAATACTAAAAAATGAATAAGAATATTACTATTTGTATCTTTTATAATTCACATTGAACTTCCCCAGACCTCAACAGTGCATGAACAGATTTACCCAGGGAATGCTCTGGGTGACAATCTAGCAACTCACCAGGCAGTGAACTTACTCTCTGCTCTTGGATCTTGTTCCTTTGCTGTTTGTGCACAGTCATGGCCAGCCAGATATCAAAATGTTCAAAATGGAATATTCCTGCTTTCATATAGGATTTAAAAATCCTGAATCCTTTCAGGATTTTTATTCACTTCGAATATTGATTTATTGAAACCTTTCAGGATTCAGGATTTCATTCACACTTGAATACTTCTTCCTGAGGACAGGCAAATTAGGAGACTTTGCCAACTTATCCCTAACATTTGCTGTTCTTGGAAAATATCTTGCTGCCGTAGCTTTCCTGCCTTGGCAATTCTATGGGATACCACAACTAAGTGTTACTAGTATAGGAAGGTGAAAAATACTTATGTGGAAAATTCAAAAGCAATGTAAGCACAAAGGAATGATAACATTCCAACCACTGGATCACCAAAACGTTTCCGTGGAGATAAAAAAACCCCAACCACAAACAAAACCTAATCCCCAACTAAAGCACACTTTCAATCTTGACATTATAGAAAACATTTCTTAAATTTCGTTAATTTCTTAAGTATATTAGGTTATAAACCAAGTTAAAATGATCTTAAATACCACGTAAAAATTAAACTTAGATAAAAACCCCCTACATCCCTACTGTGCTTAAATTTCTTATAACCCATCATATCTGCAGTGATTATGTTTGTAGCATTAGGTTGATCAAAAAATGGGAAAGCAATCTTATGCTTTTCCTATTAAAAAAAAAAGAAAAAGGAAAAAGGGATCATGCTTTGATTTAGGTTCTTATCATCTGATAGCCTTAACTTCATCGCTATGTAAGAAGATGGAGAAAATGATTTATTGTTGACTGTCATTCTTTCTGGAGATGAATAATCTTCTTCCTCAGTATTAAAGTGGCTTTCAGGCAAATCAATCAACCATAGATCATGTCATAAGACTGTCTTCTGATGTTAATAAAGCATTTGGTAATAAGGAGCTTTATGTGTTGTATTTATAGACACAGAAAAACTATAATATCCTGTTTAAAAAGGGACAACCTTTCCTATGATATTGTTTTAAAACAAAGTTTTAAACACATACATAGCCCTAAGTTCCTTAATTCTCCAGCATATCCTGTGTGTAAGAGAGCAAGAGTTTGCTAAAATGCTTTCTCAAATAAAGGGATGATAGGATGACAATAGTCAACTGAAGGTGCAGACTGTACAAATAATGGACATCATGTAACTTAAGGTATTTCACTTTGAAAATTAGCATTCCTATATATCCTAGTGTTCCTATATAACCAAAAGACTGCCTTTTAGATTGTAAGGAAAAAAGAGAGGGTTTAATGTGGAACAGAATATATAGTTAAGCCTTGCTGTAAAACCGCTTCTTCTTCCATTGCATATATCATAATGTGACAACATAATGAAATGTCAGAACTGAAGAACACACAACACTGCCTATCTAACTTTGGTATAAGCACAGGGTAATTCTGAGGGCAGGTATTCACAGAAGTGGGCAATTTAAATTATCTATGAATTCTTTCAATTTACTGAAAATTCATGACTTACATACCTCCAGTAACAAGGAAAAATGACATTTACTGCAGAATTTAAATATTCAGAGAAATGACTGAATAATGACTTATAGTCATCAAAATAGTTTTGTAGTTGAACAATAAAAGAATAAGGAATTAGAAGTACATCAAGAGGCTTCTGGGAAACAGAGAAAGAATTCACTTTCCAAAACCTAAAATTCTGAGTTAAATCGTGTACAGGTATGTGTCTAATGCTTAGCCCCTGCAATCTGATCTTTGTTGATCTTAACAGTTTTGACATGACATTGTATTATCACTTCTTGAGTAGAGGTTGGCTACTAAGGAATAGCTGCAAGTATTAAAGCAAATGATTCATCAGAACTATCTAAGTGACTGTTATGATCATGGCTGTTTATATTTGCAGCAATATGGATATTGGGTAGGCATTTATAGATGTAACATTAAAGCACAGACATCTTCCTTTTTGAACAGAGACTTTCCCTGTAGGAGTGAACATCCCAGACCCAGAAAGACTGATGCCACTAGGAAAAATGGATAAGGCAGAGTTAAAGAATTGACTACATTAGGAAACTCCTTGTAATAGTACAAGAAATGAATTTTGAACCTCAAGTGGTGGAAAATCAGATACTTAAAGGATTCAAAAAATAATTGCAGGGACAGTGAAGTGGGAAAATAAAGTGATCTAAGCAGCTGTGGGCTTTATGTCCATAAGGAAGCAATTTCATTGTTAGTTCAAAGATTAAGAGACTGCAGGGAAAAAAATGGGAGCAAATTTAGTCTGGTAGGCTTCAATTAACACGGCAGGGCAAGGGTTAAAGACTTTACATTTGCTTGTCTAATGTGAGTAACTCCATGAATCCTTAGTAATTACTAGTTAAGGCCACAGATTTTGAGTTGGTCAGAATGTGAACTACTTTTAACAGCAACTAAGGTTTTAATTTCTGAATAATATAAAGCAGCAGTTCCTATGGTATCTTTTTCCTAGCTGAAACAAGAAGAGAAAACACCATTCAGTCCAACTTGTAAGAGTTCTTAGAAGAGGTGATGCAAGTACACTACGCCAGCACTTCCAGGTGTCCAAACGTTTAATTTTACTTTCAAGTTTTGTCATCCTGTTTTGCCTTCTCTGCAAAACCTTACTTGGCTAAAAATTTCATTGCAATCATTTCATTAATTAATGCTTTATTTTTCTACTAATCTTCACTGTTATATTTTCCGTTTTCATTCTAGAGATTGCAGTGGTATAGGATTTAGTATTTAGTAGCCTCATATGTGTGAATTTGGATTGAAGAAGCCAGTTAGATTAGTTATCTGGTTATACCGCTGAGTTATTTGCTGTCCTGATGGCACTGAATTAGATTGCTAAAGCACAACCTTTACAATCTGTCACTTCTCCAGATCTTTTAAGTGCCATTGATATCATCCTAGAAATTTCAATCACTACAGTAGGAATAGCTTTGGAAATTATTGATGTCTATAATAAGGTAATATGTCACAGCAACAATGTCATTTTTGTATGAATTCCAGCCTGTGTAGATATTAAATGAAATGAAATGAGAGATAAAGCAGTCAAAAAAGCTTTCCAAAATAATTCAGAAGTCATTGAGAAAAGAGAATTTGGTCAGTCAACAAACAAAAAAGCAGAGCCAAACAATTAATTTTAGCAGCTGAAGGTTGAAGAAGGGTAAGTTAATTTACAATACAAGTATATTCTACTTCTGTGCCCATTTACCAAAACCCACACAAATGGCAATAAAATCATGCCCAAGAATCAGAGGATGTTTCTTCTTACGTACTGTAAGGCAGACTAATTACACCTATTTGCTAGAATGCTTTTTCTTAGATACAAGTCCCTTGCATATTCCTTTCCTACAATTAACATTCTCATCCAAGACTGCTTCAGTGTAAACTTATTAAAACAGTCAAAATACTGTTCAGTAGTGTACAAGATTTCATATGTAATTTAGGTAATTTCATATTTGTAGATGTGGACACATTCTCTTATTTGAATAACTGATATTAAATGCAAATATAGAAGATCTAAGAAAAATGAGAAATTAGGCAATTCCTTACTGCTTGCAATTACTGGAGCTAAAACTGTCCATTAAGTCATACTTTAGTTGAAAAAAATAGAGATATAAGTAAAATATTAATGTAATTAAAGAAAGCATATATTGTAAGCTATATGGTATTAATATTGAATTCTACTCCCAGTAAATAAAAAAATTATGACCAAAGCACTGTGAACATAACGGCTGGGGAAAGAATGTCATCACTAAAATAGAAGTCAGACCTTTCTCACTGAATGTCATACTTGAACTATAAAAACCTATCCCCAGCTTTGTAGCGGGGAACTCTCTCCAGTCAGAAAGAGTATCTTTAGAATTCTAATCAAGATCAAGAATTCTAATTCCTTAACTTATCTGAATAGTTGCTTACACTGGGGAGGGGGGGAGAGAAAATCCTAAAGGCAGTGAAACTATATACAAACACTGTGTATTGTTGAAAAAAAATTTCAACAATATACTACTGTAAGTCAGTAGGTACATATTTACTTCCAGTAACAATTCACACACAAAGTACGATATCTATAAAATTGTATTTTTATGTATATGCAGGATGAGGCATCTTTATATGCATGTGTATATGTAAGTTGTAAATGTCATACACCAAACAGGAGAAAGTACGTTCGCAACAATGTAGCCAAGTCTTGTATATAATATAAAGTCTGAAGTAGAGTCATGTGATGTAGAGTCACATTTCCACAGAACGTGTCAATGATATCCTTATTCTAGTAGCAACATATATGCATTTCCAATATAGTAATAATTACAGAAAACAAGAAATAATCAAAACTGCACTGAAACCCATACACTTCTTTCCCTTTCAATTCCCATTTAGTATTATTATTTGCCTTTTAAAAAAATAATTAAAAGCAAGACATCAGCTACAGGCATCTTGGGTAACACTGCTGTAATAGCCAGAAAACTTGAACATCACTATCTAATGATACACTCCCAAATCAATCCTCTGACACATAATTAAAAAAATCAATACGCATAGGCATACACAGGAACTTAAGTTTAGGCACAATGTGGATTTTTTGAAAAGTCCATTGATGTAATTTTTCAATGTTTCCCTTTTTGTATGTCCACCTTCAGATATCTTAATTGGGCTTGGTTTCCTGAGCACCCATCATTGAAGGCTACTGTCCTTTCCAGTTTCGGTGGCATACAGATACAACAGGAGAAACACAGCCCTATCTAAAAGGAACCCGCTGCTTCATCCAGTCTTTAGCAGACTGGGTCATGGTCAGAGCACAGTCCTCTTTACTGTCCAAGGAACAGTGTATTTAGGGAAGAGAGACTGCATTTAGAACCAATACCGCCAACAGAAATGTGCTATATAAATAGCTTTATCTTATTTTATTTTTAAAATCATGTGCTGTGAGCTGACACCTATTCATGCCAATGCATCACTTTCAATGCCCTAATGCCAGCACCAAAGACTTTTCATCATGGAAATCTTAATAAATGCTTGACATGACAAGATATGGCGTCTTTTCTCCCTCTACCACAACCATGGTAGGCACGTCTTGCCTGTGAGTTTGCAGAGTGCTGTTTGACTAGCTGCAAAGAAGCTGAAGATACCTGTCTCCCCTTCACCCACCTTGTGTAGAGGCCCTTACACACTCTGCTGAAGCAAACAGCAGTGGAAACTACACTGCTGTGATTTGTGTGGACTACCTGCTAGACTTCTGAACTTCATCATACAGACAAGACTTAATAAGGCACGATGGCTCTGTCTTCAGGAAACGGGAGGCTTTGCCTGAAGGCAGAATAGTGCCTTCCTTCTGTCTGTGGACAGGACCAGCAGCAGTCCCTGGGCAGCAGTCTCTGCTGTCAAATATGGTCTGCTGCCGGTTCACCAGGCATTCAACGCTTGGGAAAACCTGCACCGTTATTTCAGCATATGTCTCTACTGCTCTGAAAATATAGTTTACCTTTCAAGACGGGAATGGAAACTGATGACAGTGCTGATCTATATTTAAACTCCCACCTTTTGCAGTGGAAGCACAAGTCACTGCAAACCTGACAAGTCATGTCAGTATAACAGAGCCTGAGGTACTCACACTAGCAAATTCCCAATCAAAGCCTTTCAGAATACCTGACATACACAATTTCTCTTTCCTGCTCTCATGTATGTGAAATCTGCTAGCAAAAGTGGAAAAAATCCTTATGATTTATAAAATCTGGAGTTGGATATTATGGTACTGTGCAAATTACCTTTTTAGAAATTGGTGTATGTTTTAACAGGAGTTCAAACATTAAAAAGAAAAGAAGGAAAAACGAAAATAAAAGGGAAAAAGGAAAGAAAAACTTGAAAATATTTTACCACCCTCTAGTGGCAGAATGTGAGATGGACAAGAACAGAAAAAGACTTAAGGCGTGTACATGTATTTCTTCAGCTATCAAAAAGAAATTTTTAAAAAGCTCTTATATTATATCTTGCTGAATTATACTAAGTAGTATAAGACACAATATGAAGACAAAACTCACACTGATTTAATTCTTACAGCTACTAGTGTAGAACGCTTCGTACCATGAGTTTGAGCTTCTTAAAGTTTGAGATACCATTGGACAATGGGGTTATTGAAGATATTTTGAATTTTTCATTTCATATTAACCAATGAAACCAACACAAGTTTTTAAACCCCATTTTATACTTCACACAATCTTTTTATCTAGCTTAAGGAGCAACACATATTTCTGTCAAGTTAATTTTCTATCAGTTTTACACATTCCACTGACCTCAAAACTCACTAAAATATGTCAGAGCTTAGAAAATTAAAATATGTTTAAGATTAGAAAATAAAATACATATAAATAATACATCAAAACATAGAACAAGTACATATGCATATAAACCTCACTGAATGTCTGCAAATCTTTCTGCCCCATCCTTAGTTCAGGCAAGAGATTCCTAGCAAGTCCGCTAGGATATCATGTTTTTAGCATGATCTTGAGATATTTAATCAGTTGTTGGCTTGGGGTTTTTTTTAAATTTTTTTTTTAATAGGTGGATAGATGGGAGCCTCAAAAACATCTTTTGATCTAACATGAAAGGCTGAAAACACTGGACTATAGTGATGTAAATTGACTGAACCAGCACACCCAACATGAAAGCATCTCCATGTGCACCAACATTGTATCCTCATGCCAATGCTCAGTTAGAAGGTTCCAGGGAAAGATCTTTCAAAATTGTTAATAATTGATATACAGGCTGACCTTAGCAAATACTTTCCATAAATCACAGATACCACACTATTTTTTAGCTGAACTTTTACTATTTTTAATGTGGCCCCTCCAGCAATTAAAATTCATCCATTCTAATTCTTCACCAGATCTAAGTCACTCCTAGGTAGCCATTCAGTTAGCTAATTTGCATCAGACTTTTAGATCTTGTCTAATCAAGTAGAAGTAAAATAAAACAATATACTATGTGCCTTCCGGCATCCCTAAATGCACCAGCTCTTCACTAGAACAGTGGACACTGAGATACTGTGGAACATAGGGAAAACATGCAGCAGTACAGATCTCAAAAGACACAGTATACAGTGCTGCACAAACATCTGCACAGCTTTGCTGAAAAGCAACCTAACTCCTAAAAAGTTGACTCCCACAGAACCAGGTCAGATGTCTGAAAAATCAACAGGTGAAGCCAGTAAAGATTTGGAAAGTGCTAAATTGTACAGTACAGACTGAACAGTCTTTGTGGTGCTATCGCAGCTTAGTTTAGGGCCCGAGAGGAATAAGTCTGGCTAGAACTGAGCTGCCTTGGTGCTACTGGTGTCCAGAAATACACACAACATACAGACATTTGAGACAGTCTTACATAAAACGTATTTGTTCTGCAGACTATATTAATTTGTCATTCAGCTGTGCAAAAATATCGATATAATTTTCAACCCAGGCTGTGAAATGGCCAAGAAAACAAAGTCTTCACTTCTCTGGGAAAGACCGTACTTCCTTTCCTCAAAAGGCTCCAATGCCCCTGGCTTTGGGGGATGTTCCACTATCACTCTCCTTCTGTTGAGACATATGACCACAAACCTGCCCTTCTCACAAGCAGATAAATGTTTCCTCTCAATCACACTAAACTATGTCTGTCAGTTGCTCCTTTCCTTGTGGTAGTTCATTGTATATTTTGTACTGAATTGTATTTTTGCATGAAACTTCCTTGCTTTATTTTATATGGAAAAAAAAATTAAACAAAACACACCACTGAAAACCCCGAGGAGAATCACTGAGCTACTTGATTACTGTGGTCTCCTGTTCCATTAGCAGCTGCATTTTACAAATAACCAAATAACCGTACTGAGGAGCACATCAGCTATCAGGACATACCTTTAAATAGTTGACAGTGTCAGTTCTTCTGAGCCTGAACTCCTTCTCTGATGTTCTCTGGACTTGGCCACTCTGGAAAACAAAGGAGAAGTCGTAAATTTTGCATTTTTATTATGCTCTGTTGTTCCTTCAACAGCTCCTGCACTTCTGTGACCGAGCCACTGCTCCCTCACAAGTGTCCTTCTGTCATTCCTGACTGTTAACATTTCCTCACTTACAAACTATTCACAACTGATTCACCTCATCACCACTCTTGTCACCTACAGTGTTACCATCACTGTTGTTTCTGCTTCAAATCTAAAGAAATCTTATATTTTTAAGTCATACTTCCTTACTTTGTTAGAGTACTCCCACCCTCCCTTTCTGGAAATTTCTGTCTTTAATGAAAAATTTTTTATAATGTACTCCTTGGCAAAAAGATACTAGTGTAAATCTAAGAGTGTGTACCTTCAATCAATTTCCAATACAACTACAGAATACTGTACTAATTAGCTACCTTGCAATCAGTAATCACCTGCAGTTTTTAATTTGCTCAGGTCCTTAGAAACTTACCATTTTTCATATTATATGCAGTGTTAACAGAAAGCTGCCTTTTCGAGCAGTTTGTGAACCAATTTTACATACAAATTGGTCTGAACTTTTCCATTGAAATTTACTTCTTGAGGGATTCCACCCTGTATAACATGCTAACTATTCAAGAGCAATTGCTAAAATTCCTTTATCAAATTCCATGCGTTACTGCAATCCAATAACATCACACACAATATTCTACCGCAAAAAAATTACTGTATGTTTTCAGATACTTATTTTCCAACTCCAGCTGTTTGTAAAACGTGGCTACTAACAGAAATGACAGACCACAGTAATCTTTGGATCTCGGAAGTAATTGATCCTTAGTAACCTTATTCCTATTGTAGTCTACACAAAAGATACAACTTTGACTCTGTACAAAGAATTTTTCTGCCACATTTTTTCTGTTCAATCAATTTGCCCTTGTGGAAATACAACTATCAATTCCACCTGGCTAATAAAGACATGCTTGAGGAAAACAAAAATGTCACTACTTTCAATTACAAGAGCAGATGACAAACATCAACTCATTATAGATTACTTAAAGCTTGAGTCTGAACTTACTATGAATTACTTTCTAAATCTAAATGCCAATATTATACTTAGGCTTATTGATTTAGACATATAAACCTATTTACCTTTCTGGGTCAGAGTTTGCTACTTTTTTGTAAGTAACTGGTTACTAACACAAGGATAACAGTAGCGGGTTTGGATAACAGAGTTTGCCTTAAGTGTCCAGCTTAATTAGTAGGTGACAAAAGCCCGTTTTTTTTTCAGTTTTTGTGGCATGCAATGCACATGGCACTTCAATGCATACCAGACCGTTTTATAGTACACATAATGCTTGAGTCTGAAATTAGATGCTGAAACTCCAATTCAAAACAGCACTTCGATATATAAAAACAGTAAAGGGGCTTAATAATATGCTTGAAGCTAAAGTAGTTCTTCACCGTACTGGGGCTTCAGAGAGGCCCTCTCTAAATTCAGTTAATTGGACAAGAGTCACTGCATCAAAGACTAACTTACATAATGGAGTTCACATTCCTTAGTTACCCTTTTCCATGCCTTATGTAATCACCTGTTTTACAAAATCTAATGAGAATCACCAGTCTCTAAAAAGACAGTTTCTAACCCACCCCCAATGCCTCTGCCACATGATCTCAGCTACAGAAATGATGATGGCAAAGGGTCTAACAATTCCCTTTAAAATTTCAGGGATTTTTCTCAGAAACCCAGGGAAATTAAATTACTTTCCTGAAGCCCCACAGACAAAACTTGACACTAAAAACCAACGTGACCAAAATCTTAAACAATAAGAACTTTAGCAGCAGGACAAAGTTTGAGAGAACAAACCTGAGAAAACCAACAATTAAATAATTAATATCTTCTAACTAAGAGTGATCCTCACCAGCAAGTCTCCTTCCCGAGCTGTGGGCACCCCCAGCCCCCCGCGGGGCAGGAGCACAGCCAGCCTGAGCCCGGCCCCGGCGAGGCCCTCCCAGCTGATGGTGGGAGCAGAGCCAGCCCCCAGCTGCTGCCAGGGCACCCTGGGGAGCCTTCCGCAGGCTGACACTGGCTGCAGGTGGCAAAGCAGGACGGCTGGGTGAGGAGAGAGAGGCCACGCACAGGTGCTTCCAACTAGTCCCTGCTGATTCTGGCCACAGGCCACAGCTGAGCCTGTGAGTGGAAATGCTGTTTTCTGCTTCGCATCAAGCACAAGATCCACACTTTCTCCCCTAGAGCAACCCACTTCCAAGGGAAGCAGGAGACGATAGGAAGTGCACAACACCTTGCCTGCTTCCTATTCCCAAAAACAGACCAGGCAAAGAGGGATTCATTCCCATCCCTGCAGCACTTGCTACCACACAATGAGCAGATGTTATGCCAGGCAGGTCTCTGGCACTATCTGAGTTATTCACCTATTTTCCTGAGTCTTTGCTCCCCTTTTTTCCTAGAAACACCGAATGATGCATAAAGCAACGTACATTTGGAGAAGTACTCTCTAACATTCCAGGTATTGTAGTTCAGCCAACTTTTCCTCCAAAGGGCAGCACTACCCAGTATAACTGAGCAGTGCTGAGGATCTCTACACACACACACTACCTTGCTGAATGCCTCAAAGGAACATTTTAATAAGCATTAACCAGTTTTCATGATCCATCTCTACATGGAAACTCATATGAAACTTAACAGAATGGCATCAGCTTCTGCTGGGCAATCAGTTGCTGCTTCCTTCTGGTATGTTCCTGCCCTCCCAGTAAATTCAGGTACAAACACTTCAAACAGCGGGAAGTGAGTTCTTATGACAGAGATTAAGAAAAAACAGATTGGCACTTTCCTTCTGGAAGTTCTGAGACAAAGTAGGTTTTTCTTCCTAAATGCTATGTTGTTTTGGTTTTCTTTTCCAATCAGGAAGAAAATTATAGTTTACAAGTAGTAATTAGTGTTTACTCTAGATGTCTACTCTGATTTATTTGTGGTGATTAGGTTTACAACTGACTTGAAAACATCTCTCCTGACTGAAATTGTAACCAACCAACCAGTGAGCAGTAAAAATGCTATGTTTTGGTTCATATACAAATTTATGATACCAAATATAATGACTAATTTCAGAGCAGAGATTATCCACGCAAAAGGGTATCTTGAAACATATGGTCTACAGTAACCAGCAGAGTATTTGCCCTGCTATTGTGCAGTATTTCCAAGCTGGGATGCAGAATCCTCTTTTGCTGTCAAGGTAAAAAGTCTGGAAATAGCAAAATATTGATCAGTGATATAAAGAGCTGAGATAATGGCACATACTGATCTGTATAATTGTAATTTCATCCAACATGAACCTCCTTTTGACCTTTAAGAAGGATAGAACAGAAACGTATAGAGGTGATGGTTTTCATGCAGCAGAAAATTGCTGGAGGGGAAGTCTCTGCACCTACACAGACTCTGGCGCGTTATTTACTCTATGCGATAATACACAGATAACAGAGTTACCCAAACCACTCAAACAGTTCCTGTGATCTGGTGCTGACTTAATCCATTTTTGCTTTCATCTTTCTTGCAAAGCGTAGAGCTAACAAGCTGATTTAAATTTTGGTGCACTGTAGCCAGCATTTTTATAGAAGTAGAATGGGAAAACATCTGACAGCTTAAAACACAACTATTGTGCTATCTGTGAGCACACAGAACAGTCTGGTAAAGAGCACAGAAGCTGAGATGTGCTGTAGCCTATTTCAAGTTCTTGGCTTTTCACATCTTAATCTGGATTGGAGTCATTGATAATTGGGACAATAAAGTCAGGAAGAATAAAGAACAAACTTACAATACTGTATGCTATATCTGAAACCCCCCCCCCGAACTTTTGGTAAAAGAATCTTTTTATGAGTGGGGTTTTAGATACCAGTCCATCCAGGATGGAGAGAAAAATAACTTTGTGCACCAGAGTTGTGTAAAGTGATTGCACGCTTAGATCCCCGAGTCAGGATCCTCACAGATCTGGAAAACAAAAATGACTATGAGAAGCATAACCTACTAATAGTCACATGCACCCTCATTTTCTCTATATTTATGCAATCTGCAAAAGAGAGAGAATCAAGGCAAAAGCATAGAGAAATCTTTCAAATCTTTTCAACCAGAATGGCACTGGATAGACGTTCCTTACCGTGTATTTTTAGCAAGATCTGTGACGCTTTCTTTTGGCCCTGGGAGCAAACAAACTGACTGCCAACTGGCTCTATTTGTGGGAGCTGTCTGCTCACATGGACAAGGATTTCTGTTGAAACTGCTCACAAGACAGTTGGAAGAGATGAGTATGTGAATCGAGTAGAAGTCACCTTCACTGGTGGCATTCCACAGTCACAGTTTTGTTGCTTCTCAGCAGACTAGAATGAACTTGTTTTCCTTTATTAGTTTAGTAACACATGATGGCAGAAATATCTGTGACCATCTCTACATGGTTATGCAGGAGAATCATGCATCCACTGTGGACATAACAAAGTTTGAACATCCTGATGTGAAGAAACTGCTACCTCTGACCTGAGCCAATTGCTTGTCTAAAAAGAGACTCCCAAGCTCTGATGAATGTGTTCATGGTGAGTATTCTCTTTAGTGGAGGAGGATATAATTGTATGTATCTGACACACTGCTGATACTCTACATCATATCTCCAAAGAAAAGAACGATAGTTGGGGAGTGATCATTTGCTGAGAAATTGACAGTCATTCTGACAAGTAAACTGTATAAAGCCACAGCTGCAGGACCCAGAGACAAAGCCAGGCATTAGATGATGTGAATACACACCGCTCCATATGCTCCATCAGAGACTGGCAGGTTTGTAATGTAATGGGCTGTCATGTTGAATGGAAAGTGATTAGAGGACCTGTTACGAGGAAGATAAGTCTTTAGAGAAGGATAGAGTATGATCATCCCAATGAACTCTGTGGACTGAGCCAGAAGAGGACGTGATGTTTTAGAACTGCAGCACTTTTATAATTGGCCTAAAATGTATGAGTAACAGCAATTAGGGCTCAGTTTCCTGAGCTACATAAATAAATAAAATCTTGAATACTTATCGTACACAATATGAAATTGCTATGTGGTTCATTCAAAAATCCATACTCTATTTTTCAATTAAAGTCATTCTTCAAAGGTAACACTTTCCATCAAAAGGAGTTGCACTCAAATTCTTAATACGGTAGTGGGAAACTATGTAACAGTTAAAAAAGTCAACAGAAATCCTTATGTTATTGAAGCATTATCTATCTAATTATCTATGCATTTCAAGCATTATTATTGGTATTCAGTGCTTTTTACAGAAATTCTGATCAAACCCACCTAAAACTGAACTTACATTTTCAAAATCCCAACCCAGTACTGATATTCATATTTAGAACAGACCTCTCATATTCATTAAAAATATAAATAATACTGAAAAACATTAAAATCTCATGTGTTACTCTTCTAAATACCTTTGACAGATTTATGGGCAATCTAACTCATAAATGGTATTAGGCTCTAAACAAACTCAGGGACATTTTTTCACTCAGTTAAATTTTTTCATCTTAGCCTTTTGCTTCCAATATAGATTTTTTTTTAAAGGCCAAAAAAGTGTTACCACTTAAAAAAGAGATTTTATCATTCTTATGATTTTCTTCAAATACAGGTATCTTATATTGTATTTTATTTATCATTAAAGTATCATTTGAAAAAACAAATAATCTTTTTCTTGGAAACATCTTTGTAAAACTAATTTCTAAAATCACATGAAGGCAGCTGCATTCAGTATGTAATGAATATTTAGTCGCATCATTATGAAAATGCTCTATATTACTAACGGTGCACTTGTATTCCAAACATAACACACACCCCCCCGTGCAGTGAATTATGAAATGGTCCAGCAGAGGGACCTCTTCAGTTAAAAATTAAAAATCATTCATGAGTCAGCCCTTGAACCAAAGCCCAAACAGTCCCAGATTGTGCCTAAATTAGTAAAATCCCACAACGTGTAGCAGTATTTCTGATACAAGACAGACATTTAAAACATAGTAATAAATTATCTCTTTGTGTTTATATATTTCCAATACAAAGATGTATAAGGTTACTTTGCTATATGATAATTTAAGAATACCATTCAATTACATGTTATTTGGGCTGACTGGTACCATCGTCCCCAGGTTGCTAAATAACACCGTGCCAGTATTAGAGGTAAGAAAATTAGCTGGAGAAATTGTATGTTGTTGCCTTACAGTAAGATAGGAAAAAGTGCTATGGCAGGAGCAGAAATTAACATGTCTCTTGCTTAGAATAGTCTTTTTAGAATTAAGTGCTTTCCTTAGAGTTAAATAGATGTCCATTGGAATTTGACCATATGAGAACAATTTCAAACTGAAGTAGCAGAGAAGAAATGTTTGAATTCATAAAGCATCCTATAATATTGGAATTGAAGCATGTTGATGACTGGTACTGAAATACATATATTTAGAAAGTACGATTCTGAAGCAAACATTTCCTAAATCTATCTTTAATTTGAAGGGAAATTTTATCAGGGAATGTATCTTTTGCAATAGTTGCCATGGCAGCTTACCCAGTCATGCCTCTGTAGAAATGATTAATTTTTTACATTACAGGAACTTGTTATTTTATAACTTTCTGCTTTTTATTCTTAGATTCTGTGAACTCCCAGAATATTATTTCTATCTGTTGGTATCTAGCGGTAAAATCTTTGTAACCAATGCTTATTCACACTGCAATAGAACAAAACCCCCTGGTTCTAGAACATTTATTCTAAAAAAAATTGTAAGCTATGAAATTCTGCTAATGCAAATTCAGAAACGATAGCTTATTTTGCTGTCTGTTTCACAGCGCTTTACAACTTTCTAAGACATTTATTACATGTAAAATGCTACTTTACAACATGGGCCATAACATAGCTGTGGTATTACATCAAGACTGAAAAGTAAATCAGGTTCCACCCACTATAAATTTAACCAGGCTGTATTTCTTTGATATGTCCTAGTAACACTCAGATATGGTTTTAAGACACAAAATAGCTGTTGGGTAAAGCGTTTTGTTTTATAAACATAGAATTGTCAGGGTTGGAAGGGCCCCTAAAGATCATCTAGTTCCAACCCCCCTGCCCTGGGCAGGGACACCTCCCGCTAGATCATGTTGCTCAAAGCCCCGTCCAGCCTGGCCTTAACAACTTCCAGGGATGGGGCTTCCACCACCTCTCTGGGCAGCCTGTTCTAGTGTCTCACCAGTAATAATCATTATTACTGCTTCATAAATTAGGTTCTTTACACATTAAAAGGTAGTTCGGAATCTGTAAACCTCTTACCTTTAAGGGTATGCCTTTTTCATTAATAGACAAAATTCCCAATCCAGCAACTTACTGTGATTAGAGAGAAAACGGACAGCAGACTTATCTTTGAACCTATTTATTATTGATGACGTAAAAAGACCAATTTTTCTGAATTTAACAGTGATATTATAAAAATAGCAAGAGACAATTTCCATTCCCCTGCACACAACATAATAGTTTCACTGTGACCTTGGTCTAAAAATTCATCTCCTTCCTCATCAGGCTGTCTTGAAGCTTCCTCCCTTCGCTCACTGCAATTCTCGCCTGTTCCTTTATGTTATCTTAATAACTCAAGTCCTCCTCCAAACATTCTTACACTTGCATGGCCTTGCAGTGATTGTCAGGATGTCAGCATAAAGTGATTTTTTTTTTCAATTTTTTTTCAATTTTGATGGACATGTAAAAATTTACCTAGAGTTAAAATATCATTTGGGGAAATATTTTTTTAATTAAGTATGCCAAGATGATGGAGAAGTTTATAAGTGTATGTGAATAGCAACATGGGAAAGAGCAGAGAACAGTTTACACATAATTATTTTATGACAGGGCAGTACTGATAATTTTTCATGTTAAAATTTCCATTTAGTGTTTCAACAAAAGAAACAACTTAAACATTAAAAATAAATGCTCTTCTCTATTCACAGGCTATCTTGATCTCTAATTTTCACATTCTTAATATTTTTTGTGTTTTCCTTTTCCCAAGCACAGCTAGAAAGAAATGAAATCCAATTGTATCTACCAATACAAAAGCAGGATTATTTTTTCCCCACATAAGCAATGTCATGATAACTATCACACTGAAGACAGACGGCAGGTGATAATTTCTACCCAGCTGACACACAGTGAGTTTTCGATCGCCATGCAGGGAAAGAATGCAACAACTTGTAAATTAGTTTGAAAGCCTCATTACATGACATGAATTTGCTTGGCAGAACGTATATGATCAGCAAAACTAGAAAGAAATGAAAAGGTATGTGATTACTTTTCCTGTCTTCTCAAACCTGCCTATATGAGTCTATCTGAGTATTTCTAGAGAGGTTTCTTACCTCATACATATATATATATACAGGTAAGTAAGATACTGTGAAGTTGTGGAACTCTAAACAGTATATATATATGTATATCTCTCAATATCTATCTTAATATATATATATATAATGATCTTTATTAGAATCTCCACCCACGTTTCTAATCCTTGAAGTTTTACAGCACTTACATAGTAATAGTGGCTAAATTCTTAGCCCCCTGGGATTACAGAAACTACTCACTAGTCATTTAAAAATGCTACATTTCTGGAGCACACAGTTAAAGAGAGAAGGAGGAAAATATAAATTCAGAACTATAGGTCTATAAAAATGTATTTTTTTAAAGGATATAGTCTGACTGCACTTCAATGCTGAACAGTTCAGTTTTGCAGTAGTGCTCAGCTCTACTGCATAGAAAATATATGCCACGTCTCATTTACTCAGTTCACAGCACATCAATGTGCTTGAAGACCACATCAAACACTGTGGTTCCTATAGCACAGATATAACAAATTTACTTCCAAATGCACTTAAACATGGAATTTCTTCCCGTACATTAGCTCTGCTATAAAGCTGTCCCTACTATAAAGCATTTATACCAGAACACTACTTTCTGTCTCTTATCAGCAGGTGGCTTCCTTTCTTGTGTAAACAAGACAAACATCACTGCATTCCCAGCTCAGTAAGAATTTAAAAGTATATACACACTTGGGATTGCTCAGCAAACCAAATATTTTGTATGGTCTCCACATGTGTTCTCTCTCGTAACTTACCTCAGTTAATAATACATATCCAAAACCACCACATTAAGTAGTAGAAAGAAAGAAACATGGAAACAGGAGACCATGAATTCACCCAAGGGAACAAGGAAATGACAAATATTGAATTCTATGCTTTCAAATTAAAATAATGAAATCCAATAGTCTGATGAGCTATCTATGGAAAGGATATTGACACACCCCCACCTCCCACCCCCCTTATTTTTCTATATTTTAGCTCTGGATATTTATTACAATCTGGCTATATTTATTACAATCTAGCTATAAGCACCCTCTCATGTCTGCATATTAGATCTTTTATTGATTGGACTGGTAGCCCTGGGGATTGCTAGAAGTTTTCTTAGTAGTGAAATAAGCCAGAATATAGTGACAACATCATCACATTCTAGCAATGCTCCTTGCTACTTTCAGGATCAGGACACTTAAAAATAAATAGGCCAAAAAAAAAAAAGCTAACTACTGGTAGCACAGGTAACAAAAGCAGGACAATTAACAAGGTTGGTTGTCTATCTGGACTTCAGTAGGGCCTTTGACGCCGTCCCTCACAACATTCTCCTAGAGAAGCTGGCGAATCATGGCATAGACAAGTGTACTCTTCATTGGGTAAAAAACTGGCTGGATGGCCGTGCCTAGAGAGTTGTGATTAATGGGGTGAAATCTTCTTGGAGGCCAGTCACCAGTGGTGTTCCTCAGGGCTCAGTTTTGGGGCCAGTTTTGTTTAATATCTTACATTAAAGTTTGTGCAGTATTATCTGTACTACGCTACTTCGAATCTAATGGCTAAAGATTTTTTGAAAGCTCATCTGGGGAGATGGACTTGCTATAAGTTATTTTCAGTAGTATTGCTTGGCTTTTTTTTTTTATTTCAATGCATTTATTTTTCCCCAAAGCAATTTCAACGATTGCTTTACATAGCTTTTATTTAATTTAAAATCAATAAACCAATGGACATATACCCTTGGTATTCAAAAATGACATTTCTCCTTTTTTTTTTATAGCACACAAACCAAACGAAAATCAATACTTTATCTCTCTACACTTGAATAAAAAGGGTAATAAAGCAGCAGGCTCATAGTCCTACATAATATTGACTATGGAGTCTTTCAAGATAAATTGCTAAGATTTAAAGAAAATTCTTGGTAAGCCAGCATTACTTTTTTTTTTTTTAATCAGTTGCTACAAGAAGTTCCCAGTTGAGGGAATATGTGCATCAGTATACAACTGGAAATACATTAAACTAGGTGTAATCCTTTGTACACTCTTCAATGAAAAATGTACTCATAGACCACATTGAGAAGCAAATACATTTTACATTTTTACTGTAGGGGAAAATGATGCAAGTTTTGTGATAAAATTCATTGATGACAGTTCACTACTTGTATGATATATGGAGAATCTTGTCTAACAGCACCAATAAGCATTCATCTGGAGTCAAATAGTGGTTACTAGCAGAAGAGAAATTTAGGGGGAAAAAAGTTATTCTGAAGGCACTACTTTTTTAGAAAAAAGTAACTTTTCAAGATAGGCCTTTGTAGTGAATATTACAGGACAGTCAAGATCTACCTTAGTATTATTTATAAAGTATATTTTAGATATAAATTTAAACTAAAAAGGTTTTTTTTAAAAAAGCTTAAAGGTCAACTTTTACATGTTGTCTTAAAAGAATTGTTTCAATAGATTTTTAAATTTAAAGCTCATTCCAATATGAATGTAGCTCACTTACCAATTTTTATTTTCACAGTTAAACTCTAATGAATCATTAGCTGCCATTGAAATGTGCACATAAACCCCTAAATTTTAAACACTGTAAATGCAAAGTTAAACACTTTGCCTCAGAGGACAATGAGCCTAAACAGAAAATTGTTTTAGCAGACTGGAAGAGGTGGTATATTGCTGAATATCAATCTGCAAAATAAATGAAAGCTGTTATCAAATGACCTAACTATAATTCATATAAACGTGTTCTCTAGTCTCCTAAATTAATAATTGCCTACCAATATTACAGCATAAAATACATAACATTATACCATGTGCTTAGTGTTCATCCTCATAGGACATTCTTAGTTTACAAAAAAATACGTCCAGCTGAATTGTTACTTTTTAGCTTTGCAACTATCTTGTAGGAAATTTTTCTATCATTTCAAGGAGGCTTGAGATTTCTAGAGAAATTTGCTATTGTATTTACTCATTTTACTTGAAAACTGGTTTCTTCCATTTACACAGGGTAGTGTTGTACTTTGCACTAAGTCTCATGGCTAAATAAATTTTTTCCTGGATGAATTACTGTAAAATGTGATGATGGCAAAACCTACCCTACAGTTTTCATGCTAATTAGTCTATAAACTCAAAGGCCAGGTAACTTTTCTTGCTAATTTCTCTGAGATTAGGGCTGCCAACTATTTTGGAGCACATTATGATTTGATTCAAATCACTAAAATCAAACCTAGGACTGATGCCATTGTCATAGCTGTCAGAGATACCATGCTAGCCTGCACCAAGGTTGGCGCGCTCATAACCCCAGGCTCAGGCAGTCAGATTGTCTCAGCCAGGTGCGGAACTCCACACTTATCTGCAGGAAACCAACAGAGCTCAGCACAACAGTTCTGATTTTATACCGATTCCTTGTCACAGCTCGATGGACACACCAACTCTGAGAAATCTTTTTCCACTTTCCAAGGGGTTGTGTGACCTTTTACAAAGCTCGCCAGTGCAACACTCAGTATCCATAAAAGCAGTAAGTAGCTATGCAATGAAAATTTCCACTTCAGCTAACTCTAAAATAACTGCCCCAGACACATATGTCATCATAATATTCTGACCTACAATGCAATGTGCCAATGCTTCTCTGACAGAAAGGTTCATGTTCTACCAAGATCTTAACATTTCTTCAAGATTTTCTCTGAACAATGAATGTGAGTTCCATCCAGATAAGGATTCCTTAAGTCAAATCCAAAAGCATATTCACTTTTTTCTATAAAACTTAAAGACTACACTAAAAAATATACAAAAAAACCCTCCAAAAGGTGAGAGTTTAATAAAACTCTATTCTGCTTTGAGACTTAAATATAAGCCAATGTTGATATCAAATGAACACAAGCAGAATCAAAATTTCCAGATTTCTGGAAAATAAAAATTTGAATAAAACCCAACAGAATTTAGACATCTAAATCCTGATTTCAAAATGCAATTATTTATGGAATTTAACTGAAACAGTAAGGAGGGATTTATGTTACTGAGTTTTGATGCCCAAGCAACAGGAAGTAAGGAATCTAACTGTCTGGTAGATTCTTCATTCTTTTCCAGTGTAACATGTGATTAAGAATTTTATTGTTAAAGTATTTGCAGAAATTTTCTTTCTTTGTCCTCATTATTGGCTCCTGACTTAAAAAATAAAGATTTAAATAACCTCCACATTTAAAGAAATGAAAACCGAGAGACAGACCACATATCCAGCCATGCTGATTTCCAGCAATTTTCTGTTGCAAAACTCAGTTTACACATGAAGCTTCAGAACAAAAGATGATAAGAAAGATTCCTCATCTCTCTAGTCTTTTGCATGCAATTTTAATAATAATAAAAAAATTATTAATAAGTTCTAGTAACGTTTTATAGTCCATTTTTGTGTCTGATAACTTGAACTAAGGTATCTAGCACCCTGAGCTTGACCAACGGTTAGCTGCTTTTCTTTTTTGATATATGCTTCACAGAAAGTAGGAATGAAATTCAAGGCTGTATTTCTCTTTCTTACCTGGCTATATTAATCCAGAAGACCGTTAAGTAAATAGACAAAAAAAAGTCAGAGGTACACACAGTATTCTATCATATTTCTATCAAAATCACCCCAGCTTCTGAAAAAACCCCACAAAACGCAAACTCTATGCAGATTACCACTATTACAGCCCCCATATAGGAAGCAAGGGAAAAGTGCCAGCATATTCTCATGGAGAAATTTAGTCATGAGTGGTAATGCTAAAACCTATACAGCTCAGACAGTATTTAAGGGATCAAAACTAGTTTGATTAATTTTACATAACTGTATCCTGTTGGAACATGCCCCCAAACTAGAAGCATGCAATAAAAATTAAATGGAATTTTCCTTCCAACATTGTCCTGTTTCAGCATTTTTCAATTTAAGTATCTCCAGTGTTATTTCCAAAATAATTGCCACTGATTTTTTCATTCAGTATTACAGGATTAGTTAGAAGATTAAATTAAAATTGAATAAAAATGTATTTAAAGTTAAAATTAGTTAGCCCCCACAGAACAGTAAGGTAACAATTTCTGGAGCAATTTATGAAATAATTGTATTTAGAGACTGGAAAATTTCCTGCAATCCTAAGTAACACACAGTGGTACTAGGCAGGCAGGACACAATCTTGAGGCTACATGTTATTCAGAAAGCAGAAAGTAGAGACCTCAGGAAATGATCCCTGGCAAAGGCGTTGTTCAATGTAGATGCTGGAGGAAGTTAAACGGAAAACATTTATCAGAAATTTCCGTCCAGAGAGGAGATATGCTGTTTTAGGGCAAAATGCAAATATTACTCAGCAGACCAAGGGCAAAGGAAATAGGAAACGGGCTAGAGAGACCTCTGAAACAACT
Organism: Rhinoptilus africanus; assembly: GCA_013400135.1. Taxonomy (NCBI): domain Eukaryota; kingdom Metazoa; phylum Chordata; class Aves; order Charadriiformes; family Glareolidae; genus Rhinoptilus; species Rhinoptilus africanus. The sequence continues at coordinate 503,535 of VXBO01011976.1, forward strand.
TGTCACTGAAATGTGAGAAAACATACTTGTGTGTTGGCAATTCTTTTATTTTAAAGCCTTGCACAACTCAAGATCCTTTGGCAGCATTGTGCCATTATCTGAAAATTGGCGACTTCCAATTCAAACTTCGTAAAGGTAGGATAAAAAGCTTAATTTAGTTCCTATCTTGACATATCATTTGCATGTTTATTATTTGAGCCTTTGGAATAACTCATAGGAAAACCACGAGCTTATCGCGGAAACAATACATCTTGGAAACATTGTAATAGTTGACTTGGCTGCTTTTTACAGCCTGCAGAGAAACACCATGATTGAGTAAAAATCTTTTAGGGAGTCTCTCTAGCTAAAAGGGCAGACAGAGTACACCTCTGCGAAGGGTGTCACCTCTGTGCCTGCCAGTGCTCGGACAAGGGGTGGAGCAGCCCTTTTTGGTAGCCGATGCGGAGAAGAGGAAACATACTCCTCATAAGCAACACTGAACTTGTGTGTGGGTAGAGAGAAAGAATGTGCTTTGAACTCCGTATTTTTAACCTTGAAATACTTGACCATACAGGCACTATGAGTCAAGAATGCCTTAATTGCATCTGTAATGAAGCTGCTTGTATGAGTGAAGACAAAATACATGCTTATTAATTAACTATTAACACGTTTATCATATTATTGGTCAAATGAACAGAACAGTAAGTCCTCACACAGGGGAATATACTAACAACCCTTCCTTCAGCCGTATCTTTTATTCTCCACTGATGAAAAAAAAATACTTTCTTGAAGGTAAAAATGAATGTTAGAAATCACAGCCGCTGCAATTAGAGTTGCATTATCTTTTGGACTTTAGTATCCTTGAGTTCTTATTCAAAAAATATTACTGAAATTGTCATAATGCCTTCGGTTTGACAGATGCTTTCTAGGCTTATCTGAAAACACAGCGGGAAAGCGAGAGAGGCACATTATATGGAATATTCACACTGTTTAATTCCAGATACCAGTAATATGAAACAAAACTCTCTAGATGCCTCAGCAGAAGAGAGACTTCTCCAGAGGGTGATTTAGGTCAATTAAATTAGGCCTGTTAGTCTGAATTGCACTCTAAAGGCTCATAAAGCTAGGCAAAGTAAATATGTCCTACAACGTTCGGTATCAAAAGCACACCAAAAAATTGCAAGCCAGGAAGAAGCAATACACTAGGAAAATAATTAACACGATTGCAATCTTGTACTCAACTGTGTGCTGGTCTTTGTATACCCGCTCTCCTGTCTCCATTGTTCCCTCTTCGTATCTTTTCCCTCACACTACTTTCTGATTTAAACTATAGTACCATGTGTTCCTCACCATTTCCTTAATTTATAACAGATAAATAAATGACTTCATCAAGAAGGATGCAACTAGATAGTGTTGCCTCACTCACATGCCTAAATGCTTACAACATTTCTGAAGTACGCTTTAATTTATTGTACACGAACAGAGGAAGCGTATCTTTATAAAGCGTCTCCTCAGTGAGGAAAAAACAGTTTAGAAGTATCTCATTCATAAAGATTGATAACATCAAGAATGCTAAAACGATGATGGCTGTTGCAGATAAATGTGACAGTAAAACAGTGAGAACACAATAGAACTGAAGAGCAGAGCACAAGTACAGTAGCAATTTAAGCTTGGTTTGGTTGAAAGAGAAAAGGACAAAGAAATTATATAAATTAGTTGTGAGATATGATCACATCAGAAAGCATTTAAGATTTTCTCAGTAGCTTTGTTTTTACTTCTGTAATTCATTATGCTTTGCTTGGCAATACTGGGAGGACTGTGAGGGGTTCTCCGAGTTGTATGGCCAGATCTCCGGGTAAGTATCAATTTTGCAGGGTGCGGATGCTCTGCAGTGAGCTTGGCAGCCCAGGCTCCAAGATGCACATCCTGGCGGCTTCTCAAAAGCAGAACTGAGACTGCTGCAGCCCTGAGCCTGCCCATTCTGCACACTGGGGAACTGACTGGAGTATTATAGTGCTGGCTGATTCTCCAACTGTTCCTTTGAAAGGAAACCCAAGTGCACAACAGATCAGGGCAGCGCGTGGTTTCCTCCCATGCAGAAGCAGGATGCAGCAAAGCATGCCTGGAGAGCAGCACGGGGAGTGAGTGCCTCAAGCACTGCTCTAAAGCATAGACTCGGCCTGTACTGCCAACATTATCATAGCTCTGCCACACCAATAAATGAAAAGGGTTCTGAAGTCATCTGTATATTGCACTTTTGTTTTTATTAATAGGTAAGTAAGTGGCTTGGCAGGGAGGAAGTAGTTAAAAAAGGGAGAAGCTATAGAAGTGAAGAAAATAATCCTGTTACCTCCAAGTTTCATGACATTTATATATATTTAGACAGTTCTATGTTTTTTTAAACACTGGGTATCTTACAGCTATGTAGGTAGTGATGACAGCTAACTATTCATATGCCTAAGTGAAGTGAGAGATCAGATTCACACAAATTTCTCCAGGAGAGTTCATTAAAAAAACCACTCAAAAAAAAGTCACTCAAAAGCACTAATCTTGCCTAATTCTCTTATGCAGTAGAGCTGACCCCCATTGGGGAATAAGTTTGGGAATATCAAGGGGATGAGGAAGTCTGTAATCCTCTTACTCTTCCTACAAATACTGCATGGATAACCATAAGGTTTAGATTCCATTGTAAGAACCATCAGTCTGATTGGTTTTAAACAGTTCATTATTTCTACTGTTATTTGTTGGTAGATATATTGTGCCACCTACTGAAAACCAGCCAATATATTCATTGCTTTTTAGCCCTGAAATTCAGAAAGAGATTTACCTATTTTTGTTGAAATCTGAACAATTTCCAACTGTAACAAGAATATAATGCCTTTACTCTCACATAGAGCTTTACTGTCAAAAAAATAGCAATCAAAAAATATCCCTCAGAAAACACCCAGCATAGAGCTACCTAATGCATCATTTTAAGTATCAATTTCTGCAAATACTGTACCATTAGACAGTATTCATATACAAGTCTTCTGTAGCATACTCTGAGGCAGGAAAAGAAGAACTGAGTAACTACGTGGAAACTGCCTGTTAACACACTTACCACCACGCAAAGCAAGGTTCCTTAACACCCTCTCTGTTTTAATAAGACATAATTGATTTAAACTTGTCAAATATACTCTCTGTAAATATAGAAGGTCAAAATAGGCAGTGATGTCAGAATATGTAAAACAACTGAATCCACAGATGTTCATTTTAGAGAACACGAAACAAGTTACTCCTGAGCGCAGAAGTCATGAGTAATCTCTGTATAAAATACACATACGCGATACACAGCTATTATAAAATTCCCAGTTAAACACCTTTTACAATACGGTGCTACCCTGTACTGGTACTAAATAAACAAACTTAGAAAACACTATTCTATAGTTGTCCTACAATGATATATCTACAATATTTAAGAAGTATTAGGTAGTACTAAATTGTCATGGCATCCTCCTACCTCATTTTGGACCAAACTGCACAACACTTATTTTGCAGAGTTTAGCAGTATCTACCTTGCCACAGAGCATACAAGGATAAATTAATCCTTAGGGTAACTATGTCTTCAGCAGCTATATTCAAAAGATTAACTCAGCGAGCCTTCAGAAAATCCAGATGAGGCAAGATTTAATTATTTGACTTTGCCATGGTTTAACCCCAGCTGTCAGCTAGAACCAAGCAGCCACTCGCTTCAATATCCAGAAATAAAATTACTCAATCTAAAGTATGCAACATTTGAATATTTGGATCCGAAAGGGAACAGGATTGTCTACTTCTGTTTCTCTTAAGAAAATATGAAGTCTTTACATAAAACATTGTTTAGTACATGCTGGATAATTACCTTGTCAAATAATAAGACAGTGTCAGTTTTGTTCCATTAGCTAAAGATACTACAAATTACATGTAAAATGTCCAAGGAATAACAATATCTAGTAACACCATCCCTTGGAGGAGGTGTTTTTTTCATTATTATTTTCCCCCTCTCTCTCTCTGTCCGCTGCATATTCAGTGTAGAGAATTTTTAGACAGAAAAGCCCCCACATTTAGCCCACAGACTGAAGTGTAAATACCCACAAGGGGAAATCAGCTCCATCAAAGTCTGTATGTCATATTACATTTACTACCAGATCCAAGTGTATGATGATTGGTATAACAGAATCTAGATCAGGCTCACTGAACAAGGTCAATGGGACGGAAGAACTGGCATCCCTCTCGCTTTCTCTTACCAAAGAATATATACATGCATCTGTTACACCACCAGATAGCCTGGCCAACACTCATTTTTTCCTGTATGCAAATCCAACATAGCGCCTTCTCTCAAATGCTCTGGAGTCTATACTACAAATAACTCTGAACTATAAATAACCTGCCAAAATATGCAGAGCAAACCCAAACCAGTACCTTAAGGCAGCAGTCTGCTTAGTTTTGATGAAACTCTAGGAATTCTTGAATATATGACGTATGCTCTGAACTGACCAGTGGGCTAATTTTACTTTGTAGCTCTGTAACTCAATTAAAAAATGGACAGTGCTGGATCAGTACAAACAAAATAAGCAGATAAAGGATGATTAAAGTTTATAGCATTTTTAAGGCTCTTTGTAAATGAGTGGATTCAAAAGTCACTGAGAAAGGGACAAGCCTACTACCTCCAGCAATTCTGCAGGTCCTGTTTCTCTGGGCAGCCCTGGATTGTCACAGTGTATTTCATGGGTCTTTACAATTACATGTGTAACAATTTAGAATCACAGAATATTTCCGGCTAGAAGGGTCCTCTGGAGGTCCTAGACCACCTAGCCCAACCTTCCTGTCAAAGCAGGGTCAGCTATGAAATAATAGCCAAAAGGGAATTTTAATAAAATGAGACATATGAAAATAACAGCAAAAAGGTGATTTGGCAGTAGATACTTGCATATCAGGTTTTCAATTAGCAACCTTTAGTAGTTGCTTGCACACTTTTACCAAAACTAGGGACAAGAACGTTTTCTCTAAAACGATTGAAGTAATTTTTTTTTTCTATTTATTTATACTTTTATGAACATAAGAATTGTAAAATAGAACTAAGAGTCTATTGGTTTGCAGTCTTGCAGAGGAAAGCAATGTGCTATCACGTGGTTGAGCAGGAGTACGGAGAGTTACATCTCTGACACACATCAGATGTCTGGTTTATCAATACTGTAGAAAATAGCTAGACAATATCACATTTTGGATGTGGGCTGAAAAGATTGATCAAAATTTCTACTAGAATAAAATGTCCTCCATGTTCTTTGCACTCCCTTAGATCATGTATTTGAAAGAGCAAAACAGTTCATGAATCTCAGACGCAACTTGGTACAACAGGATTTGGTGTGGCCTCACTGTCTGTATCTGATTAGATACAAAGCAAGGTCAACCCTTCCCAGCCCCCAGCAAAGTCCAAAGAGAAAACAACCTGCAGTGCAAATAGTATTTCAGCTTTTAGTTTAAGGGATGCGAGTATCTTAATTTTACAAAAATGTTTTTTAAAAAATCACATACTAAAAGCTTGTATATTAGAATCCAATACGCTCCTTCAGTTCCATTTTTTTTCTTTCTCCTGTGCCTACTGTTCATGCTGTCAACATTTCTTTGGTTCATTTTGGTTGCATCAATATCCTTAGAATTACAAAATACATGTACTGTATCAAAAAGCCTGAGACATAGAAACTTGTATAACAGCTTGTATTACACTGCGTGAAAATGGAAAAGAACATGTGACACCGTTATCAACTTGCAATAGCTGATATAACACACATTAAGTCTCTAGAGATACCAGGAGCATACTGAATACAAACAGCAAATCATACACTATCATTCATAAAACAGGGAGCTAGTCAGAGTAAAAGGAAATGGTTTCGAGCATGCAAGATAACTTGTCGCAAGATAACTTGACAAATAATCTACAGTGGCTAAGAACTTTTGTGCTTGTGAGGATATCCTATTCAAGTAATTTGAAATATAATTAGATCCTATTTAATTTCCATTCTTGTTGTGGAAGGCATAATGAAAATAAGAAACATGCCAACATTCCACTTGTGAATATTGAATTAATCCACACATCAGTAAGTCACCAAAGTGCTTTTTCATTTTATGTACGTACTTATTCAGTGGGAGCTCAGTTAATCATATTTGAATGTTTTGTGAGGTGAAAATCATAACGATACATCTATGTATTTCCTTTGCTCTAACTATTTAGTTAAACTAGTTCCTTTTTCTAAGCATTCCACTAATGGTTTTTCATTCAGACTTTACAAAGATCCTTTCCAGCCCACTGGTTCCAAATGTTGTCATTACGAATCACTCAGGGGATGAGTTCCCTCAACATGCCTGGCTGTAGTACCGGGACATCTTTTGATTTACAGTCTTTCTCTGCTCACCTGGCTCATTCTCTATAGCAGTCCTGCAGAATCTTTCCTCCTTTCAAGCTGCCCCTCAATGGAACAAGCAGCTACTAGAGAAGTAGAGAAGGAGCGGAGGGCTGGGACAGAAATCTAAACATCTTCTGAACACTTCTTAGTTTTACAAACTCCTGACAATGGTAAACCATTTAGTATGACTGACGTGAATGGAAATTATGAGAGTGATTGGCAACGAATATCTAATTACATGACAGCCTTAGGAAGAAGTAAAGTTGAGCAGAGATAGTAAACACGTAAGAAGTAATCCTACATAATCCTAAAGAATGTCTTGAGGCTTTTTTTGAAATGGTTTTCAGTACTTTTTCAGAAACGTTTTCTGCTGACAGCAATATTTTCACTGTTTGGAGCACAGTGTTTATTATTCATCTTGTACTCAGTTATTCTGAGTTATTATTATGAGTTATTCTAAGTTATTCATATTTGGTTGTTTATTCATCTTGTAAGGATTACAGTCTTTCAGTAAATGTTAAGTAAGAATTTGAATGTATCACTTAGTTTCCTAAGTACCTATCCAATACAAAACCTTTATTACAGAAAGAAAAAGCTGCATAGTTTTAAAGAACAGCAGATCAAAGCTGCCTGTGAAAAGGAATGGTGTCTTAATAAGAGAACTGGGATTTCTTTCCAAAGGCCATTCTTAATCCTTTCATATAAAATTCATATATGGAAGTAAACTCGGGTCATGCTGCAAATAACTTATTTCAGCAATTAAGTTATGAAGCCTAACTTGAGTATTTGTCTAAAAATACTAAGCATGTGACCATAAAAAGCTTAAAACCAAGTTCCTATAAATCCTAATGCATTATGGAGTATTATTTGAGATAGTCAGAAAAAAGGGCCACAAAAATGAATGCAGTACTGCTGACAGTTTTATAACAGATATTTTTTGTTTAATGTACTGACTTTAAATAATTAATTTTTTGAACTGTGGCTTTACAGCATTAGGAAAGTTGTACACAAATTGAGATCTCTAACTATGCATAGTGCAAGAGCTCATTTATTCAGCCACAAACACTTTCAAGACTTACGCATAAAGACATTATGGTAGAAGTGGAAAACAGATGAAATAAAACTACTACCTGTCTCCATTTCTATTCCTAGTAGCATGAAATCTCCTGCTAGAAGTGAGGTCAAATACTAAAGATGTGCTATGATGTAACCTACTAAAGATACCAAATGCTTTAACAGCAAGTTACTAACAATTATCCTTGGCTCTTGGATACCTATTCTCATCCTAAACCTGTTTTTTTGTCTTTTTTTTTTTTTAATGCATTAAGAGCTTTTTAGCAGGATCAAGGCTATTTGTACTATAAAATGTATTTAACTAGACTGCTAGTATTAATGCCATTCTTACAAGCAGTATTTTGGTAAATAGTGTGTGCTTACACTCTGGAAGGTAAAGTGTACAGTCCTTTAACAGCCTTAAGTATTTGGCTCTATGCACCCAAAGTCAAATAAAAATGATAGTAAAAGAGAAAGGATAAAAAAGTATCTGTGTTTCCTTATTCAACAAAAGACAGAAGGAATCTATTTTATATGAAATTTACCTCCTCATTATAATTTAGAGTTTGGAAACATCTTCATGAAGAAGGGAGATATTTAAGTTCTGTGTTGTTTAAATAGATGCTGAAATTATTCTGCAGTTACCTGTTACTGGATTGCTAACAGAAAATTAGGCTCCAAGAGAAATCAAACAGTTGTAGGCCTTATTTGAAATTATAAGAAATAAAAAGTCAATCATTTAAGGAATCTATAGATTTTGCCTCCATGTAAACATCTCAGTGATGCTTCTTTTAAGTATATTTCATTTGAAGCAGTATTTCCTAGATAAAAAATAATAATTACATGTCTTTCATCTGTTTGGTTCATCTGCTCCTATAGTTAATTTCTCCTTCAGCATTTTAATTGACTGTTAGTACTCCTCATGCTGTGGAAAGCGCTAAGTCACAATAGATGTATAAATGTTACAACTGTATTTTAAGAGGCCAATAGCATTGTTATCATTATTATGTTATAATGGCAAAGGAGCTAGCTTATGTTTAAATGGATTTGTTCAGTTTAGAAAACTCATTGTTTGGAAACAACCTATTTTAATGTCTTTGTGAAACATAATGCAGACCCAGGGAATGGCAGCATGCTTATGAAACCATTACCGTGTGTCCCATGGTTCCCTTCATCTCGTTTGTGTCCTGCTCTGAGAGTTCATTATCGTCACACAGAATTAATGTGCTCTGTTCTGCTGAACTCACAACACAATATGCTGAACACAAAGCTCCAGGAACAGCTCATGGCTGAGCTAATAAATCCAGCCTTTCAGCTGTTCCAGTGTTTACAACATAAACAAAACCCAACCGTCCCCTTGTCCTTGCTTTGACAAAGGATGTTAAGCATCAATACAACAATAACTTCCAAACCTCATCCTGCTCCTTGGAGATATTTTTCCCTAAAACATGGTCCTGCTTTTCTGTAAGCTGTCAGAGTTTCTGTACCTCCTCCAACCTGGCCTATTTTTAAAAGCCAAACAGAAGTTTCTGTCTCATGCTTCAGCAGACCTTTGTGGGTTTTAAAGTCATTGTTGCACAAGGTTACTACCTCTGGAAGGCTGTACAACAGCTTCCTGACAGCTTGTTTTGAAGAATTTTCTACTTCCTGAAACTTTTTCTCAGCACCTTGTTAGATTTATTTCTTAAATGATTACATTACTATGTAATGTAGACACTTCAAACAAAAAGTCTCATTAGAAAGACTTGCTTTCCACCAAATCTTATACAACAAACATTAATTACTGTGCTGAAGGAAAGTACAAGCCTGGCAACAACTTATCTACTATCTTGTTATCCATCTAGCATTATATACCTTTGAACCTAAAATGATTAACATAAAACATGTGAGAATAGACTGCTATTTCTTTCTTATCAGAAATACGTAATTTTTTTAATATATGTGTAATAGTGTGGAGAAAAAAATGCTTTCAAAATGCAATATGTATCTATTTTACTTATATGAAGTTACTTCTAGAAACTAAGAAAAGCTTTTGTATTTGTTCCAAAGGCATTTATATCATTTAAACAAACATTAACAGCTAGATTATAATATTTATGGGTTTTTTTTAAAAAAGAATCCAAGTTGATCTCACAGTGTTCGTTAGAGAATCACATAATCATCAAGAAACTGCATTTATAAACAAGGGTACAGTTATTAAGATGAAACATCTGCAGGTTATTCGATTGAAACGCACAGTATAGCTAAAGTCTGGGGTTTTTTAAGTATCACTGGAATGAAACCAAGAGTACAGTTTGCCTCCCTGTTGCAAAAACTAGCAAATAGGTACAGAGATGTGTTTTTTTTCATTTTATCTCTGTTTTATCCACCTGAAAATGGAATGTCCACCTCTGCTCTTTTTCTTTGGAACACACTAGGCTAGTGACACAATTTCTCCTTAAGCACTAAGGACTTCATGAAATGTTTCAGTACCACAAATACCGCAGAATGACCTTCACGAGAACCAACTGAAAACCCAGGACCATTCAGTCATTACATGCCCTAGAGGAATTTTGTCCCCTATTTCAGTCACCTTCAACCTCAGAGAACATCCAGCTCCCACGCCAGGAGGTGGACAATACTGCAAAAGGAGCTCCAGGAATCCCCAGTTCAAGAGAATCTTAAAAAAGAAAGGCCTTCATTGACAGATAAAGACTCAAACAAATATGGTTTTCAGGAGTTCTAGGATTACTTGTGCTGTTCGTGCTATTATCAGGATGTGCAATGCTTCCTCCTGGTTTACTCTGCACTCTCTTGAAGGAATGGTAATATGGGCAAAATTATTTTATTCAGTGAAGAGTGTCCCAAAAGTAATTCCAGAAAATAACATATTAAAGGACAGAAAATCTGACTTTTTCAGCTGGTGTCTAACTTAAATAAAGCCATTTAGGAATACTCTGGCCTGGGAACAGACATGACAGTGGACCTGTCAAAAGCTCCCCTCACCATTAGGAATTTGATGGGCTAAATGAATGACAGACAACAAGCCCACTAGATGAATGCCTACAGAAAGCCCCAGTCGTTGAATCAAAGCTGTTTCTCAGAGAGAAAAAGAATTGTTCACCGGTCTGTGCTTTTGGCACCTGTCCATCTTGGTATGGAAAAAGAGAAGATATTGCTGTATGCTGAATAGGAAAGGACATGACAAGCAAGACTGAATGAGTCCTGTGAGTACAAGACTGCTAAAAGCCTGAAAGCAAGAATGAGAATTGGTTATGATTGGAAACTTTGGGTATTTCTTGAATGAGGTCCATATGAAAGTACGAGTCTTGCAAGCTATGAGCTACAAACCTGCTTCCCTTCTGAAGGATCTGGTAAGGACAATAGGAAGTAGGATTATTATCCTGAAATGAGTTGAAATTGGATCTCTTTACACCACAGAACACACTACTGGTTTGCAGCAGCAAAGTTATTTCTAAACCCCTTCTCTAATTTACATAAAGCAATTAATATTCTGAAAGAATATTGTCTGGTATATTGGTGGAAGTATAATTAACAAAATCAACACAGCATTTACATCAGTATTTGTTCTGATAAACAACAAAATGTGCTGAAGACAATGTTTTTGGAATAAATTGGTATTTGTTTTTTTTTTATGGATGGCATGACTTGGCCTAAAAGCTTGATTATCATTCAGGATTTTAATTACAGCCATAGCAACGAATACTTGCAAATTCCAATAGCTGCTGAGTTTTTAGTCTTAATCGCTCTTTTCTCACTGTAGGGAATACATTTTAATAAGTATTTATTGTTTCAACAGCAATTCACCCTATAGTGCAGGAAATTCCCCAGGAAGATCAATAAAATTTTAACCCTATGGGACTTAACCAAAGCTGATAAACTACAAATGATGCTCTGAACCAAAAGCAGTTTATTGTGAAAAACTAAATTTAACTTAGAAAACTCTTGCAGTAAAAATACTGCCTCTAAAATTCTGTCTTGCTTTAAGCTCTATGGAGGATTAATGGCTTTCTACTACTTAAAAGCAACAAAAGCCTCTCTCGTTGTCTTAGGCAAACCCACAAATATTTCAGTCATGTACTGGTTTCAGGTCCTTCAAATATCTTTCTTTTGTTGGCATCCATAATGATAATAATTTTCAATACTGTTCATTCTATATCAAAAACTGCTAAAGTATAATATTCTCCACTAAAACTACATTCATAATTAGTTTCTACCAGTTGAGAGATTTTAACAGTACTTACAGCATCAGTCTTTGGACTCAGCTGAAAGTCATAAAAAAATAACAGCAATTCTTGCATTAATACTTCAAACTATTTTGTTTGCCATCCTTCTATTTCATTTGGTTTTGTTGGCTTGAATAGTGTCAATATAAGTGGAAAACGAATTATAAAGAATAATTCTGAAGTCAAGGAAGGAAGGATTTAAAACAAAGAAAATAATGATATTTCCTTTGCACTTTTTTTTTAAAAAGAACACCGTAAATATGACACATTTGTTGTTTTAGTATGTATTATACATTTTGTGCATAGATCTTTATGCTTGACTTTTTTTTTTTGCCAGAGTATGCATTTATGAAATGTACATGGCTTACAGCCAGGGATCTCAGAAGAACTACAAGTTCAATTTTTTTTATACAAGAATTCAACATGGTGGGTTTTTTGGGGGTTGTTAAACCAGTAGCTCTGCACAGTGAAATCTGCCTGGAGTTTCTCTTTTCACTCCATACGTTTCAGTCTGAAATTAGACAGAAATGTAAGACTTTCTCATTTACTTCTGTTCTTACGCTATTTTTGTTTTACACTGGTGTGCTTTAGAATGCTTGTTTTATTCAAGTCTATCTTCAAACCAGTGAGCAACTCCATAGCAGGACCTGCCACTGTGAGAACACGAAGATGGCCACTAGGGTGAAACCAAAGGTTTCCTCTCCCAGTGACCAAAAGCAGGTATGAGGAAGGCATGCAACAGCAGAGCAAGCATACGGCTGAATGTCCCCAGAGCTAGACATGGTTTCTTGTACTTAGTAATCCTAATGATTACTTTCCTGTGTTAACTTTTAGCATCCCTGGCACCCTTTGGTAGGAATACTACAGTCTAATTCCTTATCATACGAAAACCCCACTTCCCTAGTTCTGAATCAGAGCAGCACATAGTATTCAAGAAACAAGTGAATCGGGGCCTTCACTGCCAGGCCCTGACTGGGCTATCCTGCTACTCAGCATCATCAGGAAATGTTAACAGTTTATAATTCAAATCCTTTTCCCACTTGTTATAAACATGCTGGACAGCAAAGGTCCAAGTACAAAGCCTCATATAACTCTACTAATAATTTCCTCCAGAGTTAAAAATGGCCTTTCACTCCTACCTCTCGTTTCCCCCTTTAGCCAATTATTTATCCATTTATGTTCCTTCCTTCTTATCCCATTGCTGTATCATTTCCTTAAAACATTTGATCTTTGTCAAAAGCTTTTTAGGAATCTATGCAAACTACATAAACAACAGCCTGCTTTCTGAACCCATCAAAAACCTCACATATATTTTAGGTCATAATTTCCTTTCTTCCTAAATACAGCAAATTATGCATGTGTGTACTAATTCTATTTTTAGAAGTAATACATCTGACAAAAATCTGAAATACACAGGCTTGTATTTCCCTGAATCTAAAATGTCTCACTAAGGCATGAAAAAAATAAAGAAGAGTGGAGAGAATGACAGAAAAGCAGCAAAGTAGCCAAGTGACTAGTAAGCAGGATGCTTGTAGTCTAGTTATAGACTGACATAGTTGTCTATAAGACTTTTTCTGCTATTATATACAAGAGGATATGCAGATGTGACATGTGGAAATAGACAGCAGGAGCTGTAAACACATGGATTCAGTAATTATTGGTGCTTGTGTTCATGCTTAATGTAAGGATAAAATGAGTAATTGATCAGAAACTGAGATGCATGAAAGATAATAGCAGATAAGAAAACCTGTGAAATGACGAGCTGCAGGTTGGCTTTTCTGGCTTATAGATGAAAAGTAAGACTTTCAACGCTGTTCATCAGTCACAGTATAATTCTTGCTACCTCAGATGGAACATCAGATAAATGTATTACCATAGCAAATCCAACCTTGAATCAGGTTTGGCTGTTTTTTAAAGCCTACCTAGACCTTTCCTTGAAAAATATTCTGAAAATAACCTGCCATCTTCAAGTACATGTCTTAATGATGCTTAATACTGGCAACTAGATAATCTTCAGGACCAGAAAAAGAAAAAAAGAGTTATTTTCAGGGCTATAATGCCACATGTGAGACAAAAAGGATCTATTAATTCACTACCAAGTGATTTTGGGAGCATCTTAGAAAAGCCAAATAGACAAACCCAACTAGAACTGTTTTTGTTTTGGGCTCTCTTAGAAAGCTGTGTTGCCCTCCACTCTCTAGCTGCAGGGTGAATATTCATTCCTTCTTTTCACACTTTGTGCCTCACTCTCTACTGACGTATCTATAAGCAGCCAACAGAAAGATATTATTTTTTGTTTTCTCTGTTAGGTATCTTTCCTAAATACCAATTAATGTCAATTTCTATTTAGACATTCATTTTGAAGAAATCAACACCATTTACATTTTTACTCCAAATGATATTATTGTATTTAAAAATGTCAAAACTTCCAGAAGGAATCAGTGCTCTATAATTAGATCATTTCTAAAGTGTCAGCACTCATCACTGCTTCAACAAATACAGACTGGTACAACTATCACAGTTTAAGTGCTAATGTTTTTGCTAGTATTTGACTACCAAAAAAGTTTCCTTTGGTCATAGGAACTACTAACCTAGAAGCACATTTATAAATCATCTCATGTTAATTATCTCTGGCTTGGAGGCATTTGAGCATACTTGCTCAAATCAAATATGTAAGTAAGAACCCAGGACAACAGTATTCTGTTTGTCCTTCGACTTTCATGTGAACACGGTTAGATTCCAATAGCTGAATTTTAAAGAAAAAAACCCAATGGTCAGAGCTGCTAGCTTTATTAAGTTAAAATCATTCCTACTGAAATATAGGACCTGCTTCTTCTAGTTACAGCCTGTATTTAATTTTTGTACCTTTTATCCAGTTCTCACTCTGTCATGCTTGCAAATGAAATACAGTTTACATATGTTATTGAATTAACATGAAATTCTCATCAAATAAAAAATTACTTTGAGTCAGACTTCAGAAGAGAGCCCACGCAAAGACAGTATGTCAAATACTTGCTCTGAAGTACACGAGGTTCTCACTCAAAGTGCTGTTTTCTCACCTATCTGAAACTCAGGATTCTCTATCACACAGAAAAATGTCTGACGTGTATCTACCCAAATCCTACTATAACACTACAAACTCCATTTATAGTCTCTTCAATTTAATTTAAAACATGTTCCTGAAGAAAAAGACCTTCCTTTTATCATGCTGGTTTTGCTAAGACTGTGATGTTTCTTTCACCATTTATTATTGAAATTGAAATTGAATAGCCTACAGATGCATCATAACGAACAGTAGCTATAACCAATCTATCTCCAGGCTGTCCAACAAGGTGACACTGAAAGGCTTTAATTTTAAGATATATAAAATGTTCTTTCTTACTGAGCTCTAAGGTATGCAACGGTTCATGTTTTGACAGCTTATTTAACAGGCTCTGCTAACTTCACAGGCAGTTTTATCTTTGGTTGTAAAGCAATGTAACTGGAGTCAATCAGTTCCACAAGGAAGAAAATGACTGGAAAAATTATATAAGAAATAGTAAAAATGCATACACTAGAAAAAGAAAGAAAAGAAAGCTATTTTATAAAAAAAAAAAAATAATTTGAAGTTTATGCTCCGCTTTTCCTTCTGCAACAGCTCTAACATTCAATGCAATTTGCCGATCAGTCTTGTTAGTCTAAGGCACATACCATGACTGTGTCACAATTTTCCTGTCTAATTAACTAGAAACGGCTTTCTGAGTCACATCCAAAGAGTCATCGCAGTCTTGCTAATACACTCTCACATGTTGGAAAGGCTTTCACTCTAAAATAGCCTTTTATCTATTCTCACGTGGCCAAACATCTTACATCTCTCTCTGCCTTTTTTTTTTGAGAATTCCCCTTTAATCCTTATAGTTCAACTGAAGAGCAACCTTCAACACTTTCTTTCATGGAAAGTTTTGTATTCTATATATGACTTAAAACAGAAGACTTCGGATTTTGAAGGGGAAAAAAAAGGACTTAACGAGAAAAACTAGTCTATAGCTAAATTATTCCAAAAAGCCTGTTTCCATTGTGCAAGAGAGAGTATTAAAGAAAACGTTTGTTAAAAGGAGGGGATAAACATGCAGCTATCTCCATCAGATAAACAGTATAGGAAAGAATATCAGTAAGAAGTAGTCTACTAAGCGACAAAATATTAGACTAATTAGACTTAAATGTTCAGCCCTGTAATTGTTCTTCATGATTAAAAAGCTTTGCTCAAAACTCTTAAAATCTAACTATTCAATTATTCTGTGTACTTTGATTTTCTCTCTAGTAATATTTCATAGTTTACGAAAATCTTCCCTGAAAGTTTCATGCAAATATAACAATAGGTTGTATTTAAAAAGGTATTCCTATGCATGTGTTCTTGAAGTTGTGATGCTTTTATTGTATACATACTACAGGGATTAGTGCAAAAATATCAACAGAAAGGAAGGAGAAGAGGGGAAAGGTGGGGAGAAAAGTATAGCTATCAAAATCCATTAAAAAGAATTTAATTTTGTTACTGGAGAAAGTTGGTTTTTTATGCAGTGATTTTTTAGGAAGAACAAGGAAAAATTATGTGTAGTCCATTTACTGTTTTAAAACTGAAGTTCCCTACAAATTTCAAATACTGCTTTGTAAAGGATGTTTTTAATCTGTCCTCCATGAAGGAAGAATCTGGTACTCAGAACACCAAACATAAAATCTATGTTCCTAGATACAGTGCCCAGAAACATCCTCATTAAAAGACCAGAATAGGAAAAGCAGTATTTGAGCCTGCTATTCATACAAAACTAAGTGGTTAAAGTATGCCCCAGGTGTGATGGCCTACTCTATGCTGTTCTTAGCCTGATACAAAGCCATCTTCCTAGCAAAAGGCTGTATAATATCGTCAGATGTTATCATCATCAGAGTACAAACTGCTCCAGGGTAAACGTCACTAACCTTCCTCTACGTAAATCAAAGCACAATTAAGTGCATTAAAAGGACAAAGAAAGAAGCAAGGCTTAAAACAGTCATGGTGCTCATATTGGAGAGGAGATGGACCCTGTCTGCATTTGCCTTATGATCATTTAATAAAATACACATTCTTGGAAAGTGGGTAGGAACCTACATAGCACTTCCTAGACAAGTGTCCTATCCACCGAATCAGAGAATTACACTTTTCAGTTACACTCTTTCTCTCGCTCAGCACTAATTATTTTCTGTAGTGGAACTGTTTTAATTGGAAGGTGTCTGAGACTGAATATAATCATGGGGATACAGTACTTTTGTAGGAGAGGAGAAATTAAGAATTCCAACTGATTAACAACTCAAAGCTGTGACTAATTACTTAGTCTTATATGGTGTATCCAAGAAAACAGTCTAACATGTTAACCAGCTCAAGGAAAGAGTTTATCTGTAAAAACTCTCTTCGATAGTGCTCCATCTGTATGAAAGACACACTTTGCAGTCCAAATAATATATAACAGGAATAGACTTTATCTGAAATGAGGCTGATAACAGCTTCCAAGGAACTGCTGCCTTCATAGAAAAATGAGACAGAACAGCAAGATATGTTCACTAACTGTGAAAACTAAGCAAAGCAGGATGGAACAGCAGTTAGAAGGTGTTTGTGTTTTTCAAGTATGTTTTGATGCTGTATAGCTTCAGAAAACTTAAAATAAAATAGACGAAATAATTGATCAATTTGCAAAAAATCCCTTGCCAGCTTTAATTCCAAGTGGGCCTTAGCCTTCCTTGTTGCATCCCTGCACACTCCAACAATGTTCCTATATTCCTCCCAAGTGGCCAGTCCCTTTTTCCATGTTCTGTAAACTTCCTCCTTCCATCTGAGTTTTTCTAGAAGCTCCTTGCTCATCCATGCAGGTCTCCTGTCTCCTTTCCTTGATTTCTTATGCCTAGGGATGTACCGATCTTGAGCTTGGAGGAAGTGGTGATGCAATATTAACTAGCTCTCTTGGACTCCCCCACCTTCTAGAGCCTTAACCCACGGGACTCCCCCAAATAGGAATCCTCTCTGTAACTGAAATGAGATCAGGGCCCTGTGACCGCACACAGATCTCTTGTTCTTCCTGCTTATTCCCCATGCTGCATGCATTGGTGTACAGGCACTTCAGAGAGGTAATCCAGCATGCAGGTTTCCCTAGAGGGGTGCAAGAGGATCCACCAGAGCCATACACACCCTTGTGGTGGCTGGCCTTCTGGTTCTCATCTTGGGAGGCAGCTAAGGAACATCTATCACTGCTCTGGTTGGCCTGGCTTATTAGATGTGATGGCATGAGCATTGCCACTTTGGAGCCTGTGTCCTCAAGTTCTTCAGTGTAAAGCCTGCCTCACCAAGTTGGCCAGATTCCAAAGCTTAATTTCAATGTGCAACTTTTGTGCAATTTTCACTTAAAAAGCTCAGTTTCATTGAACGGAGTAAGACTTATTCATGAAGTACCTTCAGATATGAGAAACTTGGGAAATAACTGAAACTATTACCAAAAACTAAAAAGAAATAATATAGAATATTTCATATTACTAAGCATCAGTGTTCAAATCTCTCTGCAGCCATTGTCATACACTATGCAAGTGTTATAATGAACTTGTACACAAGTGTTAATCAGAAATTTCTGGGAATTTTAAGAACAGGAAGTGTTTAGTGTGCTCTGCCAAACACTCTGCTGAGCCACATGTCCCTTTCCTAGCATTACTTACTGACAATATTTATTCAAATGCAGCTACAGGAGGATCCCTGATATGGATCAAATTTGGACCACCCTGCTCATGCACTAAAGATTAAAGTTCAGATATAACTTAAACTGTTACGTATTAGGCTGTATATGTGGCCAATACACCTTAAAATCCTTTTATATAGAGTTCCAAAACACCCATGCCAATCTGTTGGGAAATACCTTTGGCAGACTTCTGTTTACCATGAAAAGTTAACTTCTAGGAAGCATGGTCCACATGACTAAATGTCATTTACAACAAACTGAGCTCAGTAACTTCGCTGTCACCATAGAGAAAGACAGCTAACTAAACAATATGCTGGACACACCACTAATAGCTCCATGCTAACTCAAATAGGGATCTTCTCCTATTACCAAAGCTAAATACAAACATCCTTCCAACTCAGATTTTCAAACTATGTAAGCATGACTTGACCAATGTCTTGCCAATACTGGGAATACATCAGCACTTTACACGCATTCATATAACTTGTCTGTTTTAACATTTGCCTTGGTATCATCTTATTTCTTTACTATGCAAGAGAAAGACAATCCTTTCGAGTAGTCCTATGAGTATCAATTATTCACTTTACTAATTTCAGTAAAGCTAGAAGTCAGAAATCTACCAGATCCAAAGTCTTGTTTACAACTAATGATGCCTGTGGAAGAGACGTTAAATGCTGCACTACTGGCTAAAAGTTCTCAGCAGCCTATATGCGAACATTCTCACTATAACCACTACTAATTGTATACCAACCACTTCAGATAAAACTAAAAAAAGCTTGTATTTCCTAGGCTTTTTTATTTATTAAAAAAAAACAAACCCAAAGACTTAAGCTAATAAAAAAGACTATAAATCCAAATAGTCACTTCATATACTTGTGTCTCTTGCTCACTAAAGTGTAGACTTTAAACTGTGGTGATGGGAAGCAACTCGGGAAGCACTAAGCTGCAGTATCTATCAACTATTTGCTGCACATGCTAGTCACTCTGTTCCAATCCTCTATGTCATGGTAGCATGCCTAGGAAAATTGGTGTCTGCCAACACTGGCATACATTCTGGAAAAAAAGCCCTAAAAATTAAAAAAATTAATATTTTTGAGGATTTCAATTCTAATCACAAAATCACAAAAGCTTCTAGATAAAGCGCACATTTAGGTGTGAAAATATTTAAAAAGAAAGCAATGAACACAAAGAAGAATAATATACATTTCCATTAAATTTCAAAGCATTGTGTGCCATAAGTTTTAGCATGTTCCCTGCTTTTAAACACATTTTCTCATACAGAGAGCACTGCTTTGAGCCATGCCATTTAGAGAAATCTAAATTAACAGATCAATGGATTTCCATTAATGTCTAGCATGTTAACATAGAATTACTGGTCCAACCAAAACCAGTGGACTTCTTAAGACAAGATGGAGAGAAAAAATATTTGTGATTTTAAACAATAGCTGCATGTCTCAAAAACTTTTAAATACTGCTCTATTTTCTCCCTCTGTTTAAATACTGTATATATTCCTCCACAGACACACTTAATTGACTGGAACAATTCTACTTGGCTTCAGTGATTTTATAATTTGTCATAACCACCTCACTAGCTGTTGAGGAGACAGACTTCTTCCTCATGCTGCCAAAACAATCCGATGAAATATGGTTTGGTTTAATTAAAGTATAAGTAATGCCTTGAATTTTAATTGCTTCTGCTGTGATCTGGAGATGAAAATATTCTTCTGCCAGAATAATACGTTTAATATGAAATGGACACGCTTAGTATTAATACCCACTCTTTATCAACTTCAGTAATGAGTTCCTTTGATGGAACAGGCAGCATTTGGACTCCTCCCCACCCCTGCAAACCTACAGCTTTTCTTCCTGTCAGAATATAAATGTAGTTGCTGAAAATGGTACTTATTCATTTTACATGGCCTACAAAAATAAAACTGAAATCTGTTTTTTTAATGCTAAAGGCTATCGATTAGATTTTCTGTTTTATCTAGTGATGTGACTTGGAAGAAATATTTCATGGTTATCAGGCAAGGAATGTTGAGTGACATGTTGACATCAAAATACTTTTGCTAACTGTAGATGTTTTAAATTTTAATTCTGTTCTAAAGTGCTGTGAGAGGGAAAATTCCCTACCGAATTAAATACAGAGCACTTTGGAATAGTGATTCCATGTCAGGTTACTTGGAAAATATGGTGGAAATATTTATTACACAGATTGCTAAGAGTACTCATAATTTGTCTGTAAGACATCGTCATTGTCAAATATGACATGGTTAACAAATGGTTTACTACTGCTGACCAGACTTTGACAAAATACTGGAGCCGGGGGAGGGTGGGGGCAGGCAAAAATCCCCCAGTTCATTCAATGTTCACCAGTTTACCATTAGGGAATCTTTTTTTTTTTTTGTCCTTTCTGAGCTTATTAAATATTGTTCATTTAGGAAGAAAAAACCCCATACCTTTCAAACACATGAAGTGAAGCAATTTTAATAGCAAGTCACCAAAATAGAAGATTCTAAAAACAAAACAAAACAAAAAATCTAAGATCTCTCAAAGGCACCACCAGTCTTCTGTTGGCACGGGAAAACTTTCAGCTTGCTTGTGAAGAGTCACGGGGTTTGAGAGGTGCTCAATCCTTTAACATTACAGCAACATGAGACAATGTCCTAGCTGGAGTAGTTAATTCAGTTTTATATTGGCTAAATTTCATGGCTCAAAATTCATTTTGTGAATGGGAAAATACGGTATTTCTACCACTTAAAATGAGTACAGAGTATATAAAGGATTTATAACACACAGCCTCCTCTGCACTAGATCAACGATCTAAAAAAAGGTGTGCTATTGTTGCCACACTTTCCTTTCTTTCTTCTAATGCCTTTGTTTCCAATTTATGTCTCCTTGGGATTCCTTCACTTACTCCCAGAGGAGAAGGCTTAACAATCAGAGCTAAAATGAATTCAAAGTGATTATAAACATTCATTTCCCTCAGGTTCAGAATGAAATACCAATATATGCAAAAAAATTTTACACATTCAGAAAAACAGAACTACAAACATATGCAGTAACATATGCCTTAAAATGAACAGTATAGTTATTTTAAATATTGAAATGTTTTTAATTTTTGAAGACAGGAAAACATCATAACTGGTAGAAGCATCATTAAAAATCTGGCAAACTAAGTAATCAAATGATAAATATTAAAATTTATTATGAACACAACAAATACAGACCTAACACAGCCCAGCAGTATTCTACATTAAGCCCAGATTACCTCCTGTCTTTAGTAGGAGCCTTCCTTACAGGTACCGAATAACTGTGAGAATTGCAAAAATGAACTGAAATATTCTAGGGCATTTAGTTTAAAACATTAATTTATTCCAACAATGAAATGGAAATATTACACCAAGACGTGTTCCACCTGACTTAGTGTGCAAGAGGAAAGTTTTTCTCAGCCTTGCTTTCCTCCAAAAGCTTCTAATGCTGAAATCTTCACTGTGTCAGAGCTGGCTCAGCCCCCCAACAGTGAAACAGCAAAATTCATTTTTGTTGCTCCACAGATGAGGAGCAAGGGCCTGTACAGTAAGGGATAGGAACAGGGCTAAGTTTGAAGCAAAAAATGAGACTCAGATAGTCTTAGTGCAAAATAAGAAGCCATTACTGCCTTTCAGCTCCTGGACTCACCAATGTAACTGCATGCAGAGGCGGTGGCTATAGCACTTCCATCTTTACAGAGCTCTCACAGGCCATCTCTCTCATGCTGACCTTGCTGTCCCAAGCAACAGCAGCCCCTGTGCAGCTGATGACTTTTCCAGTGCCTAAAACTGCCTGCGTCCACAGAACACCAGAACTCAGCACGGCTGTCATGAGTACATGGAAGTGGGGAGTGACTGCATGGAGGACACTATCTAACACAGGAGATGACATTTGAAAGTTGTTTTGCTCATGCCCAATGCAGAGAGAAGGGTCTTTGCTCTTTGTTCATTATTGAGATGTCTTTCATTTTCAAGCTGCACAGCTACACATCTCCCAGACAAAACAGCACTGGGTATGGGTGGAGAGCTATTGAAACTGTTATAGAATCTTAAATAGTGAATTTTAAAGGATAAAACAATTGATGTGGTTTATATTATACTTTTCCATACATGTATTCAATTTATTATGAAAGCTGATGAATTTGGCAGGCTTGCATTGGCTCCCATGGGACAGTAAGTCCATTTATTTTTCCATGTATTATTCTGTATGATAATCCTTACTAAAACAAAAACCTCTCCGTTAAGAGACACTAAGAGAAGACAAGCTGACTAACGACTGTCGCTCTCCCTTAGATCCCCAGCTGCCCAATGGAGAAATGAAGATCCATACATCCAGCTTCCTAACAAGCACAAACAACAAGCTTCTAGTTGGTGGCAGAGCCACTTCAGTATGTAGTAAACTGCCAATTTCTAAAATTGTTTAAAAAAGGGAAAAAAATGAAAGAAAGACTGATCTAAGCAATACGATTTATTACATGCCAGCCCTTGGCTTCTATTGGCTACTTTATGTAGTGTGAGAAGCCTTACTGGGTCAGATGGTGATTCCCATGATATTAGGTAAGCAGCTCTGAATCGGCTGCTATTGAGCCCCTCATTTCCAGCATAAAATCTGCAGCGTAGCAGCGGTGTTCCTCGGAGTGCTGGGACCCCATAGTGGCTTGCCAAATCCAGAGCAGCTTTCAGGCTACTTTAGCTTTTAGCAGGTTCAAAATCCTGCAGTGACAAAGGTGACTTAACTCCTCTGCTTAGCACTGTTTCAGTAGAGCTAAGGTATAGCACTATACTGTAGAGGTATATAAAATTTTATTTTCCTAATATGTTCCAGAGCACAATTTCAGAAAAAAAACCCCAACTTTTTTCAGGTTTTGTGTTTCTTGCAGAATGAAGGGTTTGAAACTAAGACTACATTAAACACATCTGCTCTTTGATAACTCAGGGAAAATATTCCACTTTTGATGAGTGTTCATCACTAAGGTTCTTAGCTTCCAAGTAGCAGAAGTAAATTAAGAATGAACTTCAGGTGGAATTCATGTTTCATTTGTTTAAAAGTGTCAAATTTGTTTAAAAGTCTTTAAAATTTTGAAATCCAATGAAATTTCTTATCCTTCCTACAACTGCAGTACCTTCACATCAAAAGTCAATGTTTAGCTTAAATTTCTCATAAACAGCACCTGTAACCAAACAGGAATTCTGCCAGTAATCCACAGGTTTGGTATCTCTTCTGCCTCAATCTCAAATAGGTAACACAGCACTCTCTCAGCCTTAGGCAGTAATCCACTAGTAGTTGAATTACTAGGAGTAGTTCTCAAAACTACTCCTCCACACAGAGATCACCCACAAAGTTACTTTAAAATACTGAAAAATATAGAAAAGTATATATTATGTAATATTTATNAATGTCATGAGAGGTGTGGTGTTTTATAAAATGGTGCCAATATTAGCTACAGCATGAGATAAATAGCAAAAGAATTTGTGTAAATAAGAATAGAACCTTGTTCATCTCATACCACTGAGTGGGAAAAAAAACGCCTGCCCAAGCTAAAAAAATAATATTGTTTTTTCTTGCTGCCAGCAAGAAAATGTTATTGGAAGTTTGGATGCTTGTGGCAAATTGTATCAGTCATCATTAATTTGAATGAAACTGTCAGTTTTGCATTATTTGACATGCATTTCTAGTTGAGGCTTATTTTCCGTGCACATTTTGACAAGTGTATCACAGTACAAGTATTTCAAAACAAAGAAACAGATTAGGAAGCAATCATAGAGAGATGCAGAGCAGTGAGGTATTTGGGCTAACAACTGCTTTGCACAGAATTCTGTAAAGTGGAATGCCAAAATAAATATAAGTATTTCCAGAGCAATAACAAACATAAATACAGAAAACAGTCCTTGAGATTTGGAAATCTGAGGATATGAGCACAAGTCATGTAGTTCATTCTATATCCTACAGGTTTTTTTGGTGATTAGCACTGTGCTTATTTGTGAAAAAGTGCAAGAAAGCACAGATGATACTTAGGACTGCAGATGTTAAAAATTGCCTGGACTGACAATACTTCACCAAAACCAGCTGGCTAGATTTTATAAAGGTAACTCAGAAGTAGTAGTAAAGGGGTGGCCAACGTGCAACCCTTAAGGCGCATGCACATCTCACAGCACATCTTCCACCCCAGTTTGGCACCCTGGGAGATGGGCACAGCCCTGAGGCTGGTCTGCGGGGCAATCTGCGTCTCCTACTGTGAGAAGAGATTCGGCTAACACACGCTGCCAAGGCCAGTATCGCTGCGCTATCCTAGAAGTCTTTGCTAGTTTTATACTACAGTGGGACAACTTCTGCTGTTATTTCTCAATGCTGAGCAAATTATCCCTTCCATCCGAGTAATAAGACAGTGTTGGTCTTAGCCATAGGAAGATGTTGGAAGGCAGGCTGTAGATTACACTGTCTTCTCTGAAGCCAACCTAAAGACCTCCTTTTACTCTGAAGATCTGCAGTACCTGGTCTGAGGACAGCTGTGTTGTAATTGGATTCCAGTCTTGACTGCACTTCTATAAGTACAGCACTTCCCCAGACTCAACCAGATCACTACTCTCAATGCAGCAGAAATGAAGATGACAGCATCCTGAATTTGGAGGCTATTCTAGAAAAAAAATGAGTAATCATCCTTCTAACTTAAAATGACTGTGAACCGCCTCCACTCACTATAAAACAGCCAATAGTTAATCAAGATGGTGAAAATTCACTATCAAGACAGAGTGTATTCTTTCACCTTTATAAAGGAAAAACTTTTTTAACCTTTTTTTATTCCCCCAGATAATAGTTCATATTCTCAAGTCACAGTCTATTTTTGGAAGGGCCTGCTGAACTGTTTCAGGACAGAACATATAATACCCTCTAAGGTTGCCTTCAGCATTCAACGGTGGATGAACTGGCAGGAGGTTCAGTAATACAGTGTTAGATAATAGGTTGCCATGGCAACATTTCTGCCTCTGCCAAATTTTGGAGCTTGTTTAAAAGCTGATCTCAAACCAAGGTCTCTTCCAAAAAATCTCTAAGCTCTCATTAAAAGAAGTGAACATACAACTATACTACTCTCAAAACCATCCATCCCACGTAAAAGGCGGCAGTCCTTTCTTGGTCATTTACTTCCAGTGCTATTACTCCAGCTCTTCTCACCACAGGATTGCCTTCTGTTATATTAAAATGCTATACTTCCACTATGAATTTGCCTGACTTAAAATCAAGCATGCAATATTTATATACTTACATTCGAGCATGTAGAAGATATGAATGCCATTTCTTAGTCAAGTAGCAGAGTAGGAGGCAGCTCTTACACCGTGCCTTGTGAAAGCACATTTATTTATTGCTCTGCGCAGTCACCTGTGAACCTTAGCACAACTCAAAATACGAAATTCCACATAACTAATTTTTCAGTTTCCTGGAAGCTCTGAAAAAGCAGTAGAAATGGCTGCCTTAATTTGATGGAATTTAGGGGACTGTGAAAAGACTCTAGACCTAGCAATTTGTTTTTATTCACACAGAAGGTAATGCAGTAATGAGTTAAATTTATAACAGAGCTTGAATGTCAGTCACAAACTGCAGCGTTGGCACAATTCTAGAATTATATTCCAACTGTTAAAACATTTGAATTTGTGTTTCAATCTCCCAGCTCTAAATTCTCAAACAGATAATATATACTTAAACTGCATCGCAATGGAAAAAAAACCAACCAAACCAAACAAAAATCTGCAACAACTCAAAAACCCTATACAGAGAAAGAATGATAGGGAGATACAGTACATAAGGGTGGGGTTTTTTCTTAAGAATGTCAATCTCTTTCCACTTGGTCTTCAAAATGGGCCCACACTTGGAATCAGCTAAAAATAAGCGATGCAGTTTAACAATTACTAGCACTTCAGATAAGAAAGATCATCATCTTCAAAATCCCTTTCCGTGATGGATATGCCTACGGATTTTCTCAAACTGTTCACTGTCAAGCAAATGCAATAATCCCTACATCAACTGGCAAGGCATCAGCAGACCAGAATGTCAATACACACAGTCTGCCTTGCACATCTTGTTTTCTCACGCTAGAAATGAAATGCCTGTGTAGCACCTCTGCACTGTTCAGCAGTTAGAGATCCTGCAGCATAGGGGAGTATCGTGTCTTAGTTGTGCTAAGTAAAGGAGACAGTTTGTGTTCTCTGAAAAGAAGAGCACAAATCAAAATGAATGTGATGACAAGTCTGCAAAAAGTGTGCTCTACTTCATTCAGAAGGCTTCTCAAAAGCAAAAATACACAGATTCTAGAGCCAGTATTTGCTCTTGCCTATTTTTTCTCTTTCAGAACATGATGGTTCTGTATCACTAGAATGTTTCTCTGCAGATAACATCACTATACCAAAGTCATATAATGGACTACAATAAATTCAATTTAGTCACAACATGAATGGTGAAATCTTACAAAGCATGAGGAAGTTTCTTTTAACAATATCATGTTGTGGTATATAAAGCTTTCTCCAAAAGTTTTAGATCACTGAGATCAGTTTGCTGCAAAAGCAATGGGGACAAAAATCATAAAGCACAATAGGTATGGTTGATTCATGCATAAAATATAAATCAGGTTGCCTCACAAAGTATTTTTAAAGAAGTATCTTGGTGGAATATCTTATTCTAGGTGGTTTATTATAAAAATAGCACTGACTAAAAGCAGAATAATTGCTTTGTTTCATCTCTTTCCGCACTAAGTGCACACATTCTTATTGTATGTACTTTCCTAAAGCAAACTGAATCTCCTTCATAAGCTACAAACAATCTTTTAAACTACTTAAATCATAAACCTCCCTGATTCTCTGTTGTGCTATACTTTACACAGGGGTCTTATTTGTACTTCCTATAATTATATGCCTGCGCATCTGCAAATGTGTTTATTGTTAACAGACTCTGGAAACAAGTTTGAATCTTTAGAGGAAAGTTCAACAATAATGTTCCACACACTCAAGCAATACAAAAGAAGCCTTTTAAAGACTCATATTATTTCCTCTCCAGTGATTTTAAGAAATTATCCTGTCTTTAATACCTTAGTACAAATCTTAGGTTCTCACAAACTCTAACAACATAGTGGTATCCGCAAGTTTCACTGGTTCCTGCAAGTTTTTCAGCATGTAAGAGCTTTATCGTTTCAGATCAGAGAAGAAATTACTTAAAACCATCCAGAAAATATTCTGCAGTTCAAGCAGAAAAAAAGTCACGGTAGTGTCATTTTAAAAATTAATTCCAGAAAAGAGATCAGTAGAAATTTTAGCTGTTTCATTCACAGATTTTCAAAGCAAAGTAAACTCTATCCTATCCCATAACAGAACTAAAATTGTGGCATTTTAGAAAATTCTCTTTACTGATGCGATCAGCAGCCAGTGTCTCACTGGCACTGTATATCAATGACTTATTTTTTTCTTTACAAATACACATAAATGGCGTAGAGTATATTAGTACTGCACACTGCCAAAGAAAACAAATACCTTCTAACTTTGGAGATGTTATAAGTTTAACAAGAAAGTAGATTTTTTTTTTTTTTAATACAAGCACGAAATAATACCTACTGTACTTTCATGGTCCTTTTTGGATCATAAACCAGTGCAAATACATCTCAGAACCACTAGATTTATCCTTAATGTAGTTATCTACCTGAATCATTTGAATAGTTGATGAAAACATACAAAACTTTTCGGCTTCTGCTCTCTCACTGCTCAGACTGACTTTAAATCAGGTTGTTTACAAAATTGTGTTTCCTATTGGCATCAGCCATCTACAAAAGCACATGCATCCTGACAAGCTTGCATGACATTCTTACATTTGACTAAAAAAATGACGGAACACATGCTTTTTATAAGGGGAGATACTGGTCCAGCTGAACTTAATGGCAACAAGTTCTTCTGAAATACACAATTGTATCAGCCACATATACACTAATCAAAGAAAAGCTATGTAAAATTATTTGAATAGCTCATTTTACAAGTAAAGTTTAGGTAGCTTAACACTTGCGCTAATCTGCTCTGGTCTATTGCATTGTTCTCTAGTAAATCAAACATCCACTGCCCAAAAAAGCCTTTCACTAAAGTCACCAGACCCGAAGCCATGATCAAAGTATACTGATGAGACAGAAATATTGCACTACTTTCTTTTGAGATTTTATTCTACTCAGGGCTGTTTTCTTGCTAGGTATTTGTCACACAGTGAAACAGAACAGAGAAGGATAGAAGGATTTGCTTTGGCATGTAAATGTGGATTGCAAACACATACGCTTTTTGGTATAGTCAATACGTCATCTGTCCCAAACTACTTCTTTCCTGCATGATACACATATATGGACATGGACAATGGTCAGGTCAAATTAATTATTGAGGCAATCTGTAGCCTGGTCCCTGCTTTCACGAGAGGAGAGTCACAGAGAGCATAAAGCTAATTTATACATTGTAAAATAAAGACAATAGCATATTACTTTTCTAAGAAAACAAAAGAAGAGGTTTTTAGAGCCTTAGATTGAAGACACTGAAAAAATATCACTACACATTATCACTGTAACTTTTATACAAATATTGTGACATTTTTGTCAGTAAACCCCCAATTTTTTAGACAGATTGCATGTGCTTACTAGGAATTGAACTATTTCTAATCAGTAGCTGCACAAACTCACAGACCTGATTTTGTACCTGTACAAGGAGACAAGTGAGAAATTGAAATCTCAAACCAGGACCCCCAAATACTTAAAAATAACAGGAAATATGGAAAGTGTCTTGATAACTTTACTTTTATAGCTGATAAAACAGAGCAAAATATAGACTATAGTTGTGGAATACACAGTAAGCTTATTTCTTTCTACACAAAAATGTTTTTGCAACTGTATGTAAGTAATGAGAGCTGTACTGTAAACTAGCCAAGAAAGCAAGTCTGAGACTTATGGTTTTGCAGCACAGCTTCAGCAGCACAAATAATCACATGAAACTGTGTATCCCTGACATTTTAAATAATACTGTACAACATCTGCAAACCGACAGTCCATGCTACTTAATTAAGAAATAAGAGATGTCTGGCAAGATTTATGGGTTGGAGAGAACCCACCGAAACCTAATATGTTTCTGACAGGATTGAAAAAGAATGGACCAAACTTAATAACGATACTGGTGGGCCATATCATTTCCTGACTAAGGAATTTTTTAAAGGTTTTTATATTACGTTTCTTTGCTTTAAAAACAACCAATTCAGGACACTGTCTCAAACTCAAAATGGAACTATTTATATTAGTTAGGCTATTAATGGAACTGTGTGAATTACATAACACAACACAGGAATTTCCACAAAATTATGTTCATATTCCTCTCTTAAATTGAAGAGGTGGGAAACGTGAGTTCAACTTAGAGGTAAATAATATAGGAAAAAAATCAAAAATGGCTTTGAGGAAAATGAGGAAGATAGAGTAAATAAAGAATAAAATAAAGCTGCCTTAAGCTAAAATAAAGTAAGGAAAGGCTTTAATCAGCTATGTAATTCTGCACTAAATTCTTTATAGGAATGACAGAACAACTGTGCGCACCAAAAAAAAAAAAAGTTAGGTTTGCAGTTAAAGAAAGGTAGCCTGCTGATAGAAAATGTTACTTCAATGCTGCCTCTTTTATAGGGAAACATACGATCTATTTCAATTACTTTAAATCTTGCTAAAGAGAATATAACATAATAACAATTTTGCACTGACCTGGACTAGGTGTCTGAGATCTTCTCATTTCAAGTTATCTCATTAAAGATTGATACTGCAGCTTTGATCCATTTTACATCATTTCACACTGCTGCCAGAGTATTTGACACAGGCTTCAACAAAGAGTCTGATATTTCTTTTTTATTTCTTTTTCCCAAGCACATGTTTTAATCCTTGGGCTGAAAAGGCTTCCAATCTACGTCTTGCAGCCCCCCTGAGAGGGCCCATGCAGCATTTATAATGTGTCTCATTCCCACTGGGCAGAGCCCGTTTGCATGGTGATGGCTTCAGGTGCCAGTGGTTTGAAAAGTCTCAGTATTCTGTGATTAAACCCACCTCCCTCCTTCTGCGAGACCCAGCTGGGATGTATTTTGCACTGCAAAGCTCTCCATGGATGTTATGTGCTAATTCACAAAACCTGGGCTGGGCTGAGTATCAGCAGTGGTCGATGAACACTAACTGAATTTTGTAAAGACTAAGACATAGCTATTAGTTTTGCCTTATTCCTCTTTATTTTTGTATTTTACTGCCATATATCAGTATCGCATGTGAATAATGTCTCCTAACAGTTCTGGAAACTGCTATCAAAAGTGACAAAAAGTAAAGCCTATCCTTAAATATCATAGTAGCACCAAGTAAAACTATTAGTTCCTACATGCTGAGAATTCAAATACTGTATTTATACTAAATATATACTTCTTTGTCCTACTCGCATACAGCCAGGCAATGAGATTGCGGTTTGGTTTTCAGGAGGCCATCTCCTACAGTAAAGCCTTCACAGAGCTTCTACTAACACGTATCGCTAAGGATGCAGCTTTCTTGTGATTTAGCTCTCAGTCTTGCAAAAGCTGGTTTGTGCATCTAGCTTAATGAGTTAACGACATGCTGGCAATGCGTGATGTTTGGTATAGAGAAATGTTTTTCCAGGATTGGAGAAGCCTCTTTTCCTGGCTCCCTGTGGTGGGGGAGTGAGGCCATTACACACCTGCTGCAATGAAGGGCAAGACACTAACAGGGCAGCTGCATTTCTACCACACTTGGGCTCCTCACAGGGAATGGTGAAAAGCCTAGAATGCTTTCCGACTGTGTGCCTCCCAACAAATCCCATCACAGGAGCCCGCACTGACCTGAACGCTGAAGAGCTGCTTCTCCTTCTCTGCAGGGCCTTCCCTCCTCTCCCGCTTTGTGCTCCAGCGATTGTGGTTATTTCAGGGACTGAAAAAAAAATCTGTGTTACCCCTTTCCCCCTCCCTGCCAGGCTGCTCTCTCCGTCGCCTCGCTCCCCCCGTCCCTGGCGCCATGAGGGCTCTGCAGGGCCCGACCGCCCCAGTGCGCCATGCTGGGGCCCGGGCCCAGGGGCTGCCCCCCTCCCGCCGGGCAGGCGGCGGCTCCTCGGCACCTCGCACTGTCTCCAGCCGGCTGAAAACACAGGGACAAATGAAGTAGGGGCCTCGGGAGCCCGTGGTTCCCAGACCTACCTCTGCCCAGTCAGCTGCTTCGAGCTGCAGGGGCCCGGCAGCCGACAGCATCGGGGCGTCCCAGTGCTGCGGGAGAGGAGAACCAGCTACCCTCAAACTGGGACGTGAGGGAGCTAAAAGGGCAAAGCTGGAGTCACGCTCGGGTCAGCCTCGCTAGTGAGGTACGGCGAGGGCCGGTTGGGAACAGACCCACGAATCTTACCAAGGCGGAACCAGAAAGTATCAGGAAGCTGCAATGTTTCCAGAAGGATGCAAGCCTGAGAGAGGCAGTGTTTTGACTTTATACTTTCGTTACTGAAGGAAGAGGGGAAGTATTGTCTAGATGTTTACAATATGTTATTAATTGCAGAATGTGTGCAATGTACACAAAATACAAACCCGTACTTGCAAAGTACAGATTATCAGAGAATTACAATTATTCTGTACTCTCCATTCATTACTTTAATTCAATTAATCATGGAATCATAGAACCATTTTGGTTGGAAAAGACCCTTAAAATTATCAACTCCAACTGTAATCCAAAGATCTATGCCAAAAACAACAGATTAGAATTTTAAGTACCTAAAACTGTCCTGGATAAGAAAAATGTGTCCTTGCCATCTGTACAAAGCTCAGCTATACACCTTTAAATACTTTAATAAGGTCTGCAATCTTCATGTTAAAAACAACATCAGAGACTCTACCATCGTACAACACAGTACAAGGCAAGCAGCATTATGGGCTTAAAATAGCTTACTTTCTGAAATAAACTACTTAGCAAGATATTGGAGGGAAATAACTGATTTGTTTCTAAAGGAAAGAACATGTTCAGAATGGAGAGATGATATGTAACATTCTACATCAAATCATTAAGAGGTACTCAACAGACTGCGTAAGCAGCTTGTGTTATAAAAATTATCGCTTATTTTTTGTCTTTTTGTACAAAATTTTGCGGTTAGTGCAATAGATACATTAATGTAAGTTAACCAATATAGACTGTATAAATTTACAATCTTAAATGTAAATTAGAAGTCTCTTGCAAGTGAACTTATTTGTCTCCATTTTCAGATGTAAACTATTGTAAGAATGAAACTTACATGAGTTGAACTTTACTTCCAGAAAGTCTGAAGATCTTGTACGCACCCCAGTTCAGTACTGATTGTAAGAATACTGCCAAAAAATTTAAAATGCACTCTGGTCATCAATTTGTTATTAGCTACATTTTTTATTTTGCTTTTTTAAACAAAGTTTCCTTCACTAGGCCTTAATTGATACTCCTGAAAAAAATACCCCACAACACAAAACATGGCAGAATGAACAAGTTTCTTCAACATTTAATGCTTCATATGAATGTATTATAAGCATATAATCATATCTAACCCTAAAAAGTAAAAGAAAACTGAAAGAATAATATCAACAGTTGTATAAAAAGATTTGGGCAGCATTAATCAAAATACTGACAAAAATAAGACAATGAAGTTAAAGAATTCTCCACTGAAAAAGCAACTGTAATTTTGCACATTGTTGCAGAAAGAAAACAATTCTTACACTGGTACAAAAAGATAGGCAGAGTAATCTTCACCTTTTTAGTAAAGCTTCCTGGACTTTAACAAATATGTGAAAAGAATGTGATTAAAATTCCTAATATATAAATGATGTGAATCACTCAACAGATGTTTAGAATTTCTGTATTGTTTCCATTAGAGTATAAAATACATGTTATTTTGCAAGAGGACTATATGTCCTAGTAATACAGTAGTGCCTTTTCTGTGGCGTGTACTTGTTATTGTGTAAGTAAGAGGTCTGCAAGCCAGAATGATTAGACTGTGTCAGGCAGAAAAACAAGGAGCTGTGTTCCAGCATACAGAAAGCAATTTCAGAGGGGAAAAAATACCTAAACGCATCAGCAAGAAGGAGTTATTAAGTAAGGAGAGCCAAATAGCTTTTCTTTTCCCACTGGTCTCTCCCATAACATTTTCACTAACATAAAGCATAAAATTATGAAATAAAGCATTAAAAAAAAAACAACTACTAACAATGATTAAGATGTGATTGCACGTCAAAGCCTTTTCTGTACGTTTCAATGGTTAGCAGAATCCTGTATTTTAAAGCAGTGGAATTTGGTAGGTATATTTTTTCCTGTGATCATTATTTCCACATTAACTTTATTCTTTAAGTCAATTGTATTTTACATTGAAATGGTGATAACATCTAGTATTCCTAAATGTTCACTGTATCAAGAAAGTATAAAGCCATCAGCTACTCACTAAGAAGAGACATCATCAGTAATTTAGGAAACTGGGTAAGCCAAAATGCCAAACACTGTCACCCCAACTTTATCAAACCCCTTAAAATGTGTTCTAAAGCAAAGTAAAACTGTCTTATGTTAAAACTGAGACCTCGAAACTATTTGATGTAAACAGCCTTTTAAATTGACATAAGCAACTCTTATTTGTGACATATACTAAACAATATTAATTAGATATTACCAATATGCTTCAGCAGAAGTTTAATTTCAGGAGGCTTGCTAGGCTTAATTTCTTCTAGAACAGCTCTCTGGTAGTGTATTTGCAATATGATTCAATTTATTACAACAGCGCTCTCCTTGCTACCTCAAGAATGTCTATAGTTAATGTATGCAGCTGCAAGTATTTTGCTTAATCCAAGAGAAAGGAGCTACATTCCATTGCCAAGTCTCATCAGTGCACATATATCCATCAATGATGGTGCCACCTGGCATTATTGCAGAAGTACCAGAAATTCCTGCTGATCAATACAGTACTGCAGAGGTGCTGTCTTCCACACATGCAGGATAGGCTATCTGCATCTCACTCAAACACCCAGAACTGAGCTGGAAACTTAAAATGGAATTAAAGTTTTTGTCTTAAGGACTGCTTGTCCTCAGCTTTTAACACAGAAACTCCGATTGTTACACCTACAGAAAATCCTCTCACATCATTGATGTTTGGGGTGGCACAAGTCACAGTGAAATTGATGTTCAAGGTTACGAGATATCGGACTGAATCAAATAAGACTATTGATGAAGTTTTGAAAAAATTTAAGACAGCATAATCCACACTAAACAAGAGATGCTATTCTCCATCATATCCCTGTCCTAGTTTGTAACTGGATTTTTCAACCATTCTATGATAAATAATCAGATTGATGTATTGGGTTCTGCTCCTCTGTTTCTCTTTCAGCAAACTGTATTTCTCTCTTCCTTTGGGAATCTGTCATTAATAGGCTTTGCCTCAGAATATTGTATGTTATATTCAGTAACCTTTTCTTTCTGGAGGTTTCATATTATTCCTCTCTCCCTGAAATTTGCTATCACTTGCAAATTTGATCACTACGTAGTTTATTACCTTCATTATTATTGATAAATATATATGAAGATAAACCATACTATATTTTACTATCAGTTCTCCAGTTTCATCTAACGCTGCTGTATCCATATGTACATCTATGTTTTTACCCCAGAAAATATTAAAACATTTACTAAAAATTCCGTTTATTTTAAACACTGCAGACATGACAGTACTAGTTTTTTGCATGCAAAGGATTGGACTTGAATGCTTTAAATGTGTCTGTGGTTTTATATTCTAGGCTAGCACCACAGAGTAGAAGTACAGCCTCAGGGTGTCGTGGCAGCTAACAGCTAGAGCCAGGCTGAACAACAATAATATTGTGATGTGGATCTGTATGGCTTTTTGTCAAAGTAGAAATTGAGTTATTGTGTGCTTTTACAAGTGACATGACCAAAAGGAGGTGGTAGGATGCTGGGAGACAGTTTGCTGACAAGGATATTGGTTTACAGCACTTTTTCAGATGAGCTTTGACTGTGATGCTTATAATCATACAATTTTAAAAAGTTTTCTGTACCTTGCATTCTTATGGCATCACCAAGGAGAGATCAAACATGTGTGAAAATTGGTAGGAAAACTAATGACAATTGGGAGGGAAACTGGAGGTAGAAAAAAGGTTGATGGATTATTATGTTATAAAAATCCGGCAGTAATAGCCTCAAAACTTACTTGCCTTACCTGTAACAAAATTGCATGCTTCCCTGTGTTAGTCTAAAAGTAAAGCAGATGGTATAGCGGAAAGCCTGTTTCCACACTTGCAGACAAAAGAAGTGAGCTTGTGTGAACTCGTGTATGTGTCTCTGTTGGAATCAGTCTGCGTATTGGAAGTTAGATAACTCATTAAGGAGAAAGACTTGAAGTAACTGCCTCAAACCTCTCAAACGCCTGCCCAAAGGCAGGTCATTTTTCCATGAATAATCGAAGTACTAACCTCTGATGTCAATGATTTGGAGGAAATGCCTGGACGCATGTTCTATGGATTTTTTATTGACATACGCAGTGCCTTTCATGAGCCTCAGAAGACATTCGTGGGATTAAAAACTAAATACATCTAAGAATCATTGCATTCTGCAATTCACATAAATACAATGGCCTCAAGGACCTCCCTCTCTTGACATTAAAGGCAGCATATATTACTTTTTAAGAGACAATGAACAAGAGTAACATTCAAAAACTTACCAGAGAAGATTGACCTTGGGCATAAGTCCTTATTCTGTCAAGGCTTTGAGATGGCACATGATACAGACCTATACTGACAAGTGTCAAATCTAAACACTAGGTTTTGTTGAGGGTATGCCAGATCCTTTCCATGCTCTTTAATATCCAATGATAATAATTGGTGGATAAATAAGGGTTGTTATTATCAGTGAATAAGCAAAAAATTCAAGTATTTTCTACCTGAGTGTAACTATCATGATCCTTTTACAGTTATGGAATATATGTCATCATATGCTAAGAATCAATGCTTATTTTGATACAGTTGTTATGTCTAATAAATGCAATTAAAACTTGCATCTACCGTTCTACTACTCATGGGGTAAGTAGTAGTCATCTTTTACTCAGCCCTCATTAGACCACATATGGAATACTGACAAGCTTGCACACTTCCTGCCCCAACAGCACAAGAACAATATTGATAAACTGAAGTGAGTTCAGCAGAAGGTGACCGAGATGGTTGGGGGCTGAAGCAGTTGCCCAAAGACCAAAGGCTGAGGGACCAGGGCTTGTTTAGCCTGGAAAAGAGACAGTTTCAGCAGCCTCACAGTGTTTACAGGAAGGTCATCAAGTAGACTGGGCTAGGCTTTTCACCGAGCATGGGAGGAGGAGGAAAGACATCAGGCAGTGGGCATAAATTAAAACAGGGGTGGTTCAGATCAGTTTTACTTTTTCACTATTAAGACAATCTAACATTGGAACAGGTTTCCCAGAAGTGTTCTGATGTCCTGGAGGTTTTCAAGACGAAAGTAGATAAAACCTTCAGTAACCAGCTCTGACCTCATACCTAGCCCTGTGTTGATCAGGAACTTGGGCTAGAAAGTTCCTGAGGTCCCTTCCAACCAGAATCATTCTATGACACTATAACGGAAAAAGGTAAGGATATGCTTTTCTGTGATACAGCCTATTATAGATTTACATAAAAACTATAAATAGTGTTGTTTTGAATATCTTCCTAGTTCTCAACATCACATTGTCACAATCATGTTGTGTAGGCAATTGTTTTCCCTTTTGATTCAGATGATTAGTCAAAGAAAAAAATTACATGCCAATTCACATAGGGAGCAGCGTAGAGTTAAGTTGATGGCATCTACTAACGAAAAAAATGCAGACATACTTGCATTTTTCTTAAATTTCTATTTTTAATAACTGCTTTTGTAAATAGGAAACACTATCAAAAAAGAGACTGTAATCTTAGTAAAATGGAATTAAAACATACAACAGTGTTTTTCACAGTATATAGCTAAATTTCCAATTGCTTGGTTGGTATACTATTCTTTTTTTTCTGAGAAACAACATTTTGCATGAGCAGTAATGAAGACAACCTCAGTTTAGGTCATAGTTGCCTACCTAGTGTTCAAGGTTATTGCAATGTGGGACTAACAAATTCATTCATACATGCCAAAGACCTGTAAGGCTTACCTTACTTCAGACTCTATAGAAAAAAACTCGTGCAGAAGGTAACTAGGGGCCAGTGAGAGAAGAATGAAAATAATTTGTTTTGGCGTACTTGAACTAGTAGGACACTTCAAGAATAAGCAAACAAACAAACCTCAAAATAAAAAAAAGCCGACAGACACATTCTGACTTGGCAGTAGATACATTAGGATTCAACTTTGCACTTGCTTCTAGGAGGTGTGACATTTGTGTGCTACTTGGAGTTAATGGGGGAAAAGGGATGTTTCCTGCATTTATGAAACACAAGAAATTTTTCCAAGTACTTTGTGCAGTTTCCAGAAGGCAGCGTATAAAATACTAAATAAGTTATACTGAAACCAAAAGCTTGCTGCCCTCTTGCACTACAAAGTTGTGGCATGCTATATGGAGATTTTAGTAATGTCAACACATTTCTTTGATGGGTTCTTATTAACTACGAAGTAGCAGGAAGGGTGCATGTCATGTTTATATACAAGTTTCCCACTGATTAGTTGCAGCGCATATGTCATAATGTCTTTTTATACTGTTTTCTTAGTTGACAAATCACCAAACTTATTGACAGTAGGAAACTGATCGTAAAAAATTATTTCCCCCTTATGTCTTCTCTTTCTTTATTGAAATCCAGTTTGAGATTTTTCTATTACAAATACAATTTGTAGTTCCGTATTCAACTGATATGATTTTGCATGGAAGAGAATTTTTATGTTTTGAATAGTTTTTTTCAATTTTGGGTCACAGATAGTTCTTAGTCATATTTCCCTTTGACAAAGTTCAATATAATAATATAATTTATTTAAATACCTGGAAGAACTTTTTAAAGTTCTAGACCTAACCAGCCAGAAAAACAATACCCTTAAATACTTAAATTCAGGCTAGTATCTCTGCAGACTTTAAAGTTTTTCTCATACTTAATTAATACAAATTGAAAACAGAGCAATAAGAATTTTTATGAAGTCATACAGTAAAACATTTGTTTCTGAGATATGCAGAGCAAAACATTTCCTAGAAATGTAATTTTATTCCTCAAAAGAAAATCAATATTAAGTTTGAAATGTCACTTTGGAAATTTCATAAGGATTTTTTCATCTGGAGTATATTTAAGGTTATTTTAAAGTTATTTTAAGACACAAGTTGCTTGTTTAACCCAATTGGAAAAAGGCTTTCTTAGAAATGGGCTCTTAGAAAGTTAAAATGCACGTATTAGCTTTTTAAAATGCACGTATTAGCTTTCTACTTTACATATAATGGTTTGCAAAGCACCATTTGTACATGCAGAATTACAGACTGCCTTTTTCTGGCTCTGCTAATCCTTCTTGATAGTTGGGAGTGTTACTTCATAAGGGCAGTTTTTCTATAAGAGTAGTAGTTGTATATAATTTCTCTTCATAAAAATTCCATGAATTTATACATGTGCTATATCAAGAAAGCCTGCAGTCCTCATAAGCAGCCAGGGAAGGAGTTAAGGAAAACCGCCCCCAGCACACCTCGTTCCAAACTCTCATACCAGCTGGCAGAGATTTAGAAGAGCCCCTGTTTCAGCAGGAGAGAAGTGAGTTTGCAGAAGGGCTGTGTTACAGCTGTACCACATACCTGCAGACTGAGAAGATGGATGCTGCAAACTGGCAGCATGTTTCCAGTACTGTTTTCCTTGTTAGTGCTGGACAGAGTTGGAATCACAGAATCACAGGTGACGTTGGAAGGGGCCTCTGGAGGTCATCTGGTCCATAGAAAACCTTAAGGGAAAAGATAAGAGTTAAACAAGATTTTCTAAATTGAACGGTATATTTAACTGTTCAACACAATACCACATAAACAACGGTGCTTTGGAAAGCACTATGTCTCTGTTTCTCAGATCTCTCAAATAAGGCATCCAGAATAAGTGATAATTTAGGAAAATCCTGGCCCTAACTGTTTGGCACCTTTCTTCATTATTCAAATCTGTTGGCAATTGTCATTTCTCTCCCATCTGCCTCAGTCCCTGACAGCAAATAATAGATATATTTTGGTGGGTGAAAAAGACTTGTTACCTTAGACAACTGACTTAATATTTTTGTATACAATGAAGACAAAGTATGAGAAAAGGCTAAATTCCACACTCTCAATAAATTAATAATTATTGTTGGTTTTCTACCTCTTCCATTTTACAATGATGTATTGTGGTTCTTGATTTTACCAGTAGGTAATGAAATAATTAATGTAATAATTATCTTTTCTTGAGCACAATGGTTTGAAAATTCAAGAAAAATATCTAAAATTTTACAAAATATTATAAAAAAAAACACTGTGAAAGATTTTTTTACTTCTTTGCATCTATACACGTTTTTTTCCATTCTTTAATATCTTGTTCCTGACCTGTGACAGGAGTTTCTTTTGAAGTCATGTATTTTAGCTTACTTTTGCTGCACTAGTGTCATCACTTTCAAGTCCTTGCTCATGGGAGACCCTTTCTGATTGACTGTAAGTCAATTCGCTATTTCTTATTCTATTCTAATATTCTGGCTTCATTTTGAGGGTGACAATGGTCTTAGAATAGAATAGAATAGAATAGAATAGAATAGAATAGAATAGAATAGAATAGAATAGAATAGAATAGAATAGAATAGAATAGAATAGAATAGAATAGAATAGAATAGAATAGAAATAGGTGAGGTTGGAAGGGACCTTTAAGATCATCAAGTCCAACCATTAACCTGCCCTGACAAAAACCCCTTCTAAACCATGTCCCTCAGTACCACATCTACCCTTTTCTTAAACACCTCCAGGGATGGGGAATCCACCACCTCCCTGGGCAGCCTATTCCAATGTTTAACAACCCTTTCAGTGTAAAAATGTTTCCTGATATCCAATCTAAACCTGCCCTGACATAACTTGAACCCGTTTCCTCTTGTCCTATCACTTGTCACCAGGGAGAAGAGGTCAGCCCCCTCCTGTTTAGCGAGATCTTAATCAGACTTACTTATACCAGGCTTACTTCTCACATGCTTTTTCCTTGGATCTTATAGAAATGCTGTGGGTTTTTTCCAATTTTGGCATACAGCTTTTTTGGTGGGTTGCAATCTGTAGTACAGCTTCCAGTTATTTGAGGAAGCAATTGCGTTTAAATGTGTCAGCACTTTCCCTTAAGTAGATCATCTCTACTACCTCCTTCAGTAGGAAGCATCAAAAGTAACTGATTGTCTTAAACTGATTTGCAATTGCTGGGATTCAAAGTTTTATTTTAAAACAAAGTTGAACTTCCCTGCAGATTTTAAATATAGCTATTTGGTTTTGTTTTTGTTATGTTCCTTTCCATTTAACTTTGACTTCTGTTAATGCTGGTGTTGTGCTATGCAGATGTTTCCTGGAATCTCTCTTTTACAAAGGATGGACTAATGGGAGTTCTCTTGAAGCACTATTTTCAAAACAGTGTAATAAAAATATTCAACTTCTTGTTCTCTTTATCTGGCCTTATATGCAGTATAAGTACACAGGCTAAGTACACAACTGTGAAGACCATGTAGAACACAGTGTTTGGGTAGAGCGCAACACCTTTTTTACATAGGATTTTATTTAGTTAGCAACAATCTGTACATATGCAGATATTATTATAATGATTTCCCCAAATGCAAGCACTGTAGATGATACAGTGTTGATAAGCGCCTGGACGCATTCCTGTGCAACCTGCTCTAAGGTGGCCCTGCTCTGGCAGGGGGGTTGGACAAGATGATCTATTAAGGTCCCTTCCAACCCTGTGATTCTGTGATTCTGTAATTAACTTTCTAAGAAACATAATGTCAGAATAGACATCAAATATCTTGGAAAATATGAGAAAACATTCTTAATTTTTTGTGTTCACCTTGCTTTTTTGATTGTCTCATTCAGCGTATGCAGATTTTTCCTATTTGGGTCAGCGAGCTTGGCATTGAAGACCTCTGGTCCAAAGCTATCCTTGACTTTTATCTAATAGAAAGATTCATTTTTTCTGGTCTGCCTCACATGCAGCAAAGATCTACTTCATTAGCTCTTGCTAGTAACCTAGTCCTTGCAATACTCACAGCTTTAGAGGCCATAGATGGTAACTTTCTTGAATTATTCTACATGAAAGTGAGATGATTCCTTTTTATTATTCTTTGCTAGGCTTGTGGGAACAGAGAGAGATTTTTCTAATAGGCTTTTCATACATGCAGTGTATTACCAGCTCAGGGCAAATAGAAAAAGAATAAGAAATCATTTGCGATGTCTCTTTTGAGAGGAGTATAAACATTACATAACTGCATGAATATATTCTGCTTGCTTGAATTCTCAAAAAAAGAAATTACTAAGCTATTAACTAGAAAATACAGACATTTTGAAATGCCGTAGAAAAATCTTTTCTATAAAGTGTTTTGGTGGCAGATAAACATGGGAGGCAACTGTAGCTAAAAGTCATTTTTGAAGTCTATTTAAAATGTGGTTTGTGCCAGACAGAAAATTCTCAATTTCTTCTCATAGGTAGTTTATGACAAAAGTAATTTTATAATTTGCTAAACCTTAAAATTATTGTAAACACCTATTTAGACTCTTACTGTTAACACAGATCTTCCAAGTGATCTGGAAGCTCAGCATGCTTATACAAACCTTTTAAAATGACGCTCAGTTTCCTGCTAGATGCCAGTCGAGCATCATATTTAGTGCGATTTCCTAACCTGATCAAAGATCTTCCTCGAAAGCTTATTCCTATTGAATCAAATAGAGGCTTTTCAGAGAATAAGGACTTCTTTTTCCTCAAACTACAAGCAAGCCTCCTGTGGGATGGACAATTAGAAATCCCCCACAACTTCAGGCAGTGATACTTAGCTACCAAACTGGAGTTGAGATTTCTAGAAATGTATCTATTTTTCATAACTGACAATCCCTTTAGTTTTCCTTGGCTCTACTGTAGCCATTAGATAAATATCTCAAACACTCCCTGGCATGTCACACAGTCACAGAATAAGAGATTGGAAGGGACCTCTGCAGCTCATCTAGTCTTACCGCCTGCTCAGAGCAAGTACAGTTAGAGCGGACACACAGGACCAAGTCCATTTGGGATCTGACATTCTCTGGGGAAGGAGATGTCACAGCTTCTCTTGGCTACGTCTTCCCACCTGCTTGATTACCCTCATGGGGCAAATAGCTTTTCTTATATCTAACCAGATTTTCCCATCTTCCAACATTTGCCTCTAATCCTGTCACTGGGCACCTCTGAAATAGCCTCGTGCGGTCTTCTCTGTACTCTCCCATTAGGTATGTGGAGGCAGCAATAAGATGCTCTGAGCCTTTTATTCATAAGGTTGGATAGATCATATTCTAGCAGCCTCCCCTCATCCACCACACGCTCCAGCTGCCTGACCCTCTTGGCGGCCCTGGCTAGACCTGTTCTTTGGGGATTTCCAGTTGTGAGAGGAAAAGATAATGTTATTATGGTGAATATTTATATAATTGAGACCAAACGTATTAAATTAGGAATAATAATAACAGAAAATATTACATCTTTTCAAGTTTAGAAGTTTGAACCCAGTC
The DNA here is from genome assembly GCA_013400135.1 of Rhinoptilus africanus. Lineage (NCBI taxonomy): Eukaryota > Metazoa > Chordata > Aves > Charadriiformes > Glareolidae > Rhinoptilus > Rhinoptilus africanus. The sequence goes on from VXBO01011976.1 coordinate 546,716, forward strand.
AGAGATACACTCAAAATTCTGGTAGAGATTCACAAAGAAATCATCAAGAAGTAAACACTCACATTGTATTCAGTTTTAAGGAAACTTAGTTTTCTCACCAGAAGATAGATCTAAATGATTAAAAGCCAGTATGTGGCATATATATGTATAAACATCGTGCAGCTTTATGCCACATACCTGCTTCTAATAATTTCAGACCTGAAGTTTTGGATTATCAAATCACTTATACTGTCCTATTACAGCACATTGAAATTTTAGCCAGAGTGGTAACAAGCTATGTGAAAAATAATCTACTTATGCCCTACCTGAAACATATTCTTTGCTGACACAAGCTGACTTTTTGAGCAAGATAGTCTCTTCAGCAAAAGTCAAGTTTTACTCTTTAATTTTAGCTAGATACACTTTACATCTGCCAAAACATGTGCTGAGTTAGTAGGAAACAGAGTAATTCACAAACAGAGGTACTGCTTGTACATTCACAAGTAGAATTGCAGGAATATGCTTTTGATGATACCTAGGAGTAAAGTATGACTTCTGGAAAAGTCTTTTAAGGAAAGGAAACCAACAGAAGCTTTGTGAGAAGGTGAAAAAATATGGATTAAATGTATCAGAGCTGTTGCTAAGTGGAACTGACAGAGCTGCTGAGATAGCTCAATGACCCGATTAAGACATTAGTGATAAACCATGTTCTCTGTCCACCTCTACAAGATTTTATCATAAATTATTTCATTAACTTGGTATATAGAGACTCCCTCCCTAAAATAGATCTCACAATGCCCCATCGGCAATGCTGAGGAATACACATGGATAGCACTATGCCTCATTACTTTTATGAAATTGAATAGAATAACATACATAGGTGTGTAGGCTGAAACTGAAAAGTTATGAGACATTAAATTAAATATTATATAGTTGTAATGCAAGAAAAAATACCTTAAAGGTTTGTGTCTCCAGAAAATTTCATATTGTTATAAAATGGCATAATTAAAGTGAGAAAACATCTTACACTGAATTCTGGACATATAATAAGATCTCTTAATCAGTGGCCAGCATTTTCTTTTATCCATTCACTCCTGATAAATTCTTTAAAATCCCTGAAGCTTGTGAGCAGCTTCTTTATTAGCTTATATTCTTAACAAGCTTAAATTGAACCCCCCTATTAAACACACAAACAGGCCTTTATATACCTCCTTCTTAATATAACTTCTTAGAAGTTGAACAAGTTTTCTAGTTTCTATCCATTCCTATAACACACTAAATGAAGTCTTTTAAAATATGTTCCTTTAGGAACACTTAGGTCCTGATATTCTAATACAGAAATCCTTCTTTCATTTCATTTTCAAGTAAATATTACAGAACGCATTTTGTCTTACCAAAGTATTGTTGAATAGAGTATTGATTTTATAAGGGAGCTGCACTGATTTGGGATGCCTGTATGCGACAATGTGTCAGTCTTTGCTGTTGTGTAAATCACAGCGCTGGGACGAACAGCGGCGAGCAGAATGGTTCTTGCCTCTGAGCTGCTGAGACCCAGAGCCTGGTGTCTGAGCATAAGCCAGCCGTTGTTGGATGTTCACTCGTGACTTTTAACTGAAGCAGCCGATGCACGTGTGAGTTCTGACAATTGCTGCGAGAACAGTAACCCACAGCAGACGACTGGGGTCAGCGATGGGAGCAATTATGCCAAAGCATTGCAGTAAGGCTTGCCGGGGCTTGTATTTCATCTCCCACAAATAGTTTCATATTTTCATATAAGAAAGGATTCCTATCTGCAACCAAATTTTTCTCATTATGTCTGTAATGGACAATTACTCTACTATCAAAATCACATGTCAATGTACATTTTATTGCAATTCCTTAGCCTCAATATTCTATGTAGCAACAAAGATGCATTGGCTAGGTCTGTCAAATATCCTCTTTCCTCAACCTCTTCCTTCCTGCCTTTGATGGCCAACTCTTTCTCATAGGTTTTCTTTTGTACAGTTTTTTTCTTTCCCTCTATGTATCCAAATGATATAGTAGTCTTCCATTATTTTACTGCTCTACACTTGTCCTGTAATTGATCTCACATGCATCCAGTCCATGATACGGCATATCATTTGCTTGAATATCATGTATAGGCTAGGAGCTTGACAGCCCAGCATAAAGGCTGATGATTTCTTAGTCCTGTCCTCTCATTTGGCTTTTTCTTTTCAAACCTCTGCTTCACAGTTCTCTGTCTGCATCATATGGAGCAAAAAAAGAAAAGACAGCAGATTTTAGTGTTTGAGCGTTCTCATCAGTAGAGTTTAAAAAAAAAAGGAAGAAAAAAGAAGAAAAAAGATAAAAATATCACAACACAGACAGAGAAAAGGGAATCTAACATGGGAACACCTGAAAAGAATGTAAGAAGATGTGTTGGAGAGGGGTACCTCTCTTCAGTTCTGAATCCTGCTTTACTGACTCTGTGTTACAGCTTTTTTTTTATTTCTGCACACTGCTTACTGTTGTATAGACCACCAGGAGCAAACTAGGGAGAATAAAACATAAGAAAAAAATCCAGTCCATTTAATTATTTTCAACTTGGATGTGAAAACATTCTGTGTACTAATTTTCAAAACACACAGGGAACAGTTCTCACAGCCCCGCCTATTAAAGAATGGATGGGAATGACTATATATCATCCACTAAATTTGCTGAAAACATGTTGCAGTGCACACTATCAAAAGAAAGGTGTTTTCTTAAAAAAAAATCACACTCGTTTCACCATCCGTGAGAAATTAAGAGCAGGATGGCAAAGGGTGTTTACACAGGCACTTATCCAGGAAACAGTGTGTTTTCCACAGATACAGTCATTCAGGGAGCACATCTCTGGTTTTCACGAGCTCCCTCCCTCTGTTCTCATACCCCTGTAATTACATTGAGAAATCTATCTGTAGGTGAGAAAATACATACAGTTCTGCACAATATATTCAAATGCTGCCTCTTTCCTTTAGGTAAGTGCTACCACACTGAGGCCATTTGTAGGAATTTTACACAGCAGGATAAACAAATGCAAACCCCTTAAGGAAACGCATGAACTGCAGGAGAGTTTCACAGTGAATCGTTACCAAAAATCTGCATATGGAGAGTATAAATGAATTCTCTATAAATCTTCTGTGAAATGCAGCATTCCTTATTAGCAGGCTTGATGGAAAACCTCGTGAGACAGAAAGTCTTGTCACTTTATTTGTATGTGCTTTCCTGCATCTTAAGTTGCAGCTTCGGATCCCTGAGGATCATGTGAGGCTGGGTTATATATTGGAGAGCTGTGCTGTAGTGCTGCGAGCGTGTAAGCCTGGCAGCTGGGTAGTGTTATGGTTGCTGCTTTCCTGTGCTAAGCTGATTTACTTGTTTAAGGTCTGACCTCATCATCCTGTCAGTATGGATTCCCACCTATACAGTTAGCAGCAGCTTAGCATCGGCTGGAAGAGCTTGCAGTATATTAATCAGAAGAGAGAGGGAGAGAGCTACCGGTATTTGTTCTTTTGTTGTCTTTTCTTAAGAAGAGGAGTTGAAACACAAGAGATAACAAAGAATCCATTTCCTTTCTAAAAGAATAGGCTTTTTTTTGTCGTCTTTTTTCTTTTTTTTTTTTTTTTCCTGAAAAAAATGTCAGTCTCTGGAAAGAAAGAGTTTGATGTGAAGCAGATCCTGAGGCTCCGCTGGAGGTGGTTCAGTCACCCCTCGCAAGGCTCCACAGGCACGGGGGGCTGCCATCAGCAGGAAGGATATGAGCACAGAGGGACAGCGGTTCAGAACAGGTTGAAGAACCACTCTCGGGACAGAAATGGGCTGAAGAAAAACAGCAGTCCTGTCCACCACAATATACTGGCACCCGTGCCAGGTCCAACCCCAGTGCACCACCGATCTATTCAAACCTGGCATCAACAAAATCTCATAGAACAGCTTCGATCAAATGAGGATATTCCCAAAACCAGCACAGAGGAAAACTGTGTCAAAGAAGATTCAAGTAAAACAACACAGGAGTTGCAGATGATCACAGAAGAGAATTCAGATGAATCGGCAGAGAGGTAGGAGTTTTAAAGTCTGCACTTAGAAAGCCATACTTCTGTACAAGTTATTCCCTGAAACTGTCTTTGTTTCTAACCAGAGTTCGTTACTGCATGAGTCTCACTTTATATATGTGCACACCCACACTCAAATGAATAAGAACATATTCACATTAAAAAAATGAACGGGAACATTGTCATGAGATTTTGATCCTTCCTTAAGATACATAACTATTCCATAAAAATAAAATATGCCAGTTTGTCACATTTTCCCTATTACAGCTTACAGCACATTAATTTTTTGTCTTGACGTATTATGCTTAAGTTCATTGAAAAAATAAGCCTTCTGAAATATTGTCCTCATTCTGACTTTATCAATGGGTGCAACTTTGACAAATGGGAACTGCTGGAGGTGCACAGTCTGTGAGGTTGCCGTCAAATTTCTCACTGCTTTTTTTTACTGCCTTCTTGACAAGTATAATTAACCTTGAACTAAGTGGAAAGGAAGCATCATTACTTGCTTTTTTTAGAGGTTTATTTGAAATCACATTGCTTTCACAGCTTTAGTATACTAAGAGACAAATAATTTCTGCAAGGTCAGGTGAAAAAACATTCCAGCTACGAGACCTTGAAGGTGTAAGCACAAAGGGAGAGCTATTTTTAAGATGTTAATAAAGAGAAGAAAATATTAATACAAGTTATTTGATTAATCATGCCCTTTAATTTATGATTTTTTGTTTCAAGACTGATGTCAGAGTCATTAGCTTATACAGCAACAATTTTAGCCCACGTTTACCCCACCTTGGACTCTAATTATGCATTTATAATGTGATTATTTGCACCATTTGATGAGATTGCCATCAGTCTTTGGGAATAATTTAGGTTACTTGCATTGTATTTAAATATAAATCTATCTTACTTGAAGTTATAGTTTCTTTTGATAAAAACAAAGCTGACAGTTTGTGTATTTTTAGCAGTTATTATTATTCAAGTTGTACATCTGGCATAGAGAACATCTGCAGGCTGGACAGAAAAAAAAAAGGCATTCCAAAATGTCATTTTGAAAACAGTACTAGTAGTCAGTATGTGCTACCTAAAATCATTACCAAATATAATCAGTGAGGTAGGAGTGTACTAGTTTGTAATGTCTAAGAAGCATATTCTTAGTATAACTTGTTTCGAATGACAGTATAAATTTACTGAAAAAATCCTCCAAAACTTTGGCACACCGTAGAGAGAAGTCAATTTAATTTGAAGAAAAATAAGGAGCACTGAATCATCAAACAAAGATTCTAATCAGGTGAAGAAGGTGGTGAAAAAAGCATAATGAATTCAGTCTGGAAAGTAATAAGGCACTATCTTCTAAAATAAGATGTGACATTTTCTCCAACTATAAACTTTCTGCTAAGACCTCATGAAGTTTGGTGCCCTCATATTCATACAAGTTTAAGTTCTTCTCTTGAGCTATTTAAACTTGCAGCTTTTAGAAAAGTTTTGGGAATGTATATATCTCATATTGTTATATTCAAATAAGTGTATTTTCTGTAAAGTTATCAGTAAAAGCTTCTGATGCATCTTGTAGGTTAAAACCTACCTTAACGTACACCTTAAAAGGTTGAATTTGTAAGAAATTGTTTAGAAAGTGATTCATGACTATGAGTTTCTGTAGAATTGAAGTTTTATTCCAAGGAAATAAAACAGATTATTAAAAATGCCTGAAAATACCTCCAAATTCTTAAATATGTACCAACGGAAATCATTAAGTCAATCATTGTTCTCTTCCCCTATAGCATCCAGCACAGGCCACACATGAATTAACATGCTAATTGACTGGGTAGAAATGAAATACTGAGGAGAAGGAATAAAGAGAAATGGACTTCTGTCTATATCTAACTCATGGATATATTTTCATCTCTACAGAATAATGCCTCATCTTATACCTTTGAAATCATCCTTTTAAATAATTTTGGGCCTCCCTTTTCTTTGGAAGTTCCAGATAGTCATAATCAAGTGTAATCAATGGGATCTGCTAGTAACGGACACACCTGAAAACCAGACATTTGCAGGATACGCTGACTCCATCTCCTTACACTGCTAAAGCCACTGCATAATGAACTGTACAGTTATTGCCGCCATATGCTCTTTCACATTCCTACCTGAGGACACCAAAGACAATCTCATACAAATTTGCCTCTTAGTCCATAAAGAAATCATATCTTCAGAGTGGTTGTCTCCAATCCAAAGACTTTACCTCTCCTCATTTTTAGCTGGACTCCAAAGCAGGACACTGCTACATGTCACTTGGACATGGAAAATAGTAGAACAGGATAGGAAATTAGGCCAGAACCTCAATCTTGAGCAGACTGTGAAAGCAATTTCTGCTAGCAGCTTAATGCTTCCTACCAAACGCATGAAAGCAGTATTCTCAATTTCTTCAGAAAAACTTGACATGCCTTTCTCTAGAAACCTCAGGACTTAATGCTTTCAGTGATACAAACATCAAAACCCTGGGGTTTGATAAAATAAAGCTTGTTTTTTGGGGAGGAAAGGTAAATAAAAAAGTTCCAATCAGTAGTTCCATTTTGAATATACTATAAACAATACACTTGCTTCTGCTTTCTTCAATCTTTTTTGGTACTCCTGTACCCAAATTGAATAGCACCTAAAAAAACCCCTTCTGACCTGCAGGCTTGCTCCTGAACGATGTCCCATGACAAAAGAGAGGCAAAGTAAATGAGAGCTTAAGTCACCAAAACTCATTAGTTTTGTAGTAACAGTAGCCAGTTGAGATGTGACCAAGCAATAAACGCTAGGTGCATAACAGATAAATAAATTGCTTATTGGCACAAGGTTAAGTAAAGCCTCCCAGCATGCCTTGGGACTGTCTAATCCAGCAGTGCTAAGGGACCATACTCAAAAGGTATCAAACAGTCTTCTAAAAGCATCCAAAATGACAGGCCCTGACCTATTATAAGATGTTATGGAAGTTTTATCTACAGTTTTGAAAAAACCCTAAGAGTGGAAGATACACATTTCATTGACCTAGTCTGATTCTTACGGATCTATTCCTTGAATGAGGACTAGCACCTTCTCACAGGTGAAGAGCAGAGATACTAGCTAAAACCTGAAGAGATACCAAGTTATTTTGTTTATTTGTACACTGTATTTCCTAGTATAAAATACTGTGGTATTACTGGGCTGGTCATAAGGCTAAACCCACAGAATATAGCCATGCAAATGAAGAGTAAAATCCTTCAAAGACTGTAGTTTTGGCTTAAAGTAAGTAGGAGCTTAATTGAGCTCTGAAACAACGCATTGTGAATAAACTGTGTATTGCTTTGATTCAGGAGGCATGGTTGTGGATTTCTGTGCAATTTAGCTAGCTGATTGATCATCTCTGATGCACTCACAAACTCACAAAGAATCCATAATGCTGGATTACCTTCATTACTTCCCTTGATAACGTTTGGACTCACACACATGACTGTATTGACCTTTCAATACGAGCACGATGCCTACTATTTATTAACACTATGTTACATAGCCACATCAATTTATGCGTGCTTGCTGGGAGAAATGTTATGATTCTATACGCATACTGTTAAAGAGCAAATGTGCTGGTAAGGGTGCGTGTACCTCTTTTGCGAGTTGCCCAAAGGCAGTTAGATTTCAGTAATGAATGTAGCATCCATTCATCATTTTTCTTTTATGTATTTTTTCTAATTATGCGGCAAAAAAATTGCTGACAAACCCTAGTTTGGTTGACAAACACTAGTTTTGCTAGAGATACACACTTTCTAATTTCCCATATGAGGCAAAGTATACTTCTAATTAATTTTAATAGAATCTTTTCATACCATACTCTCAAGCTCTTGGTACTGATGAACATGGAAACGGGTATTCAGGAGGAGTATCCTTTTAATTGAAGCAATGCATTTTCGTAGCGACTATTTATGATGTTCAGTTATTTTGCTAGTTCCTCTTAAGACAGGTAAACTCATCTAATTGTCTTTTTTTTTTTCTTGTCATCCATATGGGAATCACTGTCAGGCTGTCTCTGACATATACATATATACACCCGTACAGATACATGACTATTCTAGATACTATCCCTTATATGAGGCTTTTCCCTGGAGTTCCCCTTTTATTTCCAGTAGCAGATAAAAGCCTTGGCTCATATTCCAGAGTGAAATAAAGGCACCACCAGGAAAATATATCCCTTTAATTGTTGCAGTATCCCAGAATATATTGAACAGGTGGAAATGATTAAATCATTATTCAGTGCCAAACCCCAATTTCTTGCAGATATGATGCCATTTTTTTGGTTAGCTAATGTGGCACAGATCAAGGACACATGCTGTCATGTTTCCTTCTGCTTAGCACTTTTTGGGGGAGAGCCATTACACTGTACATTCATCATGTCCTCTAAAGCTTTTAACAGATACTCACTGAAATGATGTCTGCTTAATTTTTAAATAAAAGAAGATCATTTCCAAAAAAGAAAACATGGTAATTTTATCATGTTTAAACACGTGATTATTTTACTGGTGAAAATGGAACATATGAATTATTCTACGAAACCACTGGCCAGACCAGGTCGAGAGGGTTTTTTGCATTAAGAGTACAGTTCTGTGTATCCAAAAACTGATGATCCGACTAAGCACAGCAAATAAGCACTAGTTCACGAGAATGACTGATAATGAATGACAGCACAACTAGTAAATGGAAGGACTACGATGCATCCTTTGCAGAGATGATAAAGCACTGCAGTCAGAGTAGTAGCTCATGACAGTATTTTCCCCTCATGAGCAAGAATTCAATTTTGTGAACCATCTCTGATGCCTAAGGCAAAAGTTTAGAAATTATTATTCCTAATCTCACACAGCAGCAGCCTTTATTTTTAAATGAAAACATAACTGCACCAATTTAATTTTCACTGAACTTCCAACATTATGAGAAAAACCTTTTGAAAATCTTAACTTTAACAAATAAAAGGTTTACAAGCATAATAAAGAATACTGGACATCAGACGGCATGTCAATCCTTCTATGACAAAGTTGGATCAACTATATTTAGGTGCCTCCTTGATTATCTGTAGTACAATTTAAGCTCATTATTTTCTTGATCTTAGCATATTAGCATATTGTTTAGAACAAAGTTAGCATATTGTTCCCCTTGTTATTCTTATTCCCACACCATTCTTCTTTACATCATTTGTTTATATATTTGAAAACTGCTATAAGTCTAAAGAGCTACAATTTTTTCAATCTTTTTTCAGATGTCCTATGCTAGGTGATGATTTTCATTGCTCTCCTGACTTTCTCCAGCAACTCCATCTGTACTTGCAGTACTATGGTCAGATCTGGATACGTTCTGGTTAAAGCCTGACAATTCTAGCACAGAGGACATGATGATTTACATGTCATTCTGACTAAAAAACCTGTTTGAATATCCTGCTCAGTGGTTTGTGTTGTCAACAATATGGTGCTATTGCTCACGGCTGGTATGTGAGCATCCCGACCCTGCACCAAAGACCTGTTCCCTAACCGTATGTACATTTTTGCAGTCATTTATTCCTAAATATAGTACTTTGCACAAATAAATTCCATCTTATATTTATCAGATGTCTCCAATTTGCTGAGTTAATATTCAGTTCTGATCCTATTTAATGTCTCTTATTTACTGATTTAATATTCGATTCTTATCCTACGCTCCAACATACTTGCAGCTCTTTTCAGCTTGGCCTAATCTTCAATTGCAATAAAGTTCCTACCAAAGCATCTGCTTTATTTCCGCCTACCTCCAAATAATTTTGGAAATCTATGAAAAGTCATAGTGGAACTTCAGTGGAGAGTTCTTCAGGAACCCAGTTTGATTTAGCTTCCTATTTATTAGTGAACCATTTATAATTATTTTAAAAGTATGGTTTCAAAGCAGTTTCGCACCCTTTCCATAATGATTTACTCCAAACAATACTTCAGGCTGAACTTAGTACAATCTCCTATGAGACAGCGTCCAAAAATATTCTCATGTCCAAGATAGAAATGACAACTACTTCTTTTCGGTTTTCCATAATGCCTACTACAACCTATTAATGAAGGATTTCAGTTTATTTTGACACGTTATTCTTGCCAAATTCTATGGGACCGTTATAAGTGCTTAGAAATAATAATTATATTACTTCTACACTGCAGAATTTGGCAAGAAATAAGATAAGAAAAGAAATTATGTTTCTGTTTTGTGGAGAATTTTGAGGTTTCTTTAATACTTATAATAACTTGATATATATTCAGCAGAGTTTTTTAAAAAGATGATTTTCTGCCACTCTCCTATAGATGGCCAAATTGCTTCATTACCATGACAGGGACAAGCAAAAACTAATTGTCTTCTAAAGATGACCTTTAACTAAAGGTCAAAATATGAATTTGAAACTGGAGACATTTGAATGGGTTATTTAAGACACTGTAGCTTATCTCCTCTCAGAAGTGATGCTTGAGAAGCTCATGTGGCCTCTCAGTGCTTTAGCACAGTGGAAGAGCAGTTTGCAGCAGGGGATGTTCTAAGCAATGATGGCTGATGAACATCTCATTGCCATCACTGAGATGCTGCATCTGCTGGTGCCAGAGATTACTTTACTTTTACTTAAGAACAAAGGCACATGCACACTTTCAAAGATGAATTATTACAGGCAAGGGAAAAAGTACCATTTAATAGTAATTTAAGAAACTAGGACGATTCTATTCATTTCAAAACAATTTCTTTATGATTCAATTATTTTCTCATTTCCACTCTATACAGCTTGCTGCCAGCAAAGACAGCTGTTAAATTACTTCTTAAAGAGTTATTACTGTTCTTAAAAGCACTTCTTAATGTCTCTAGAAAAAGTTAAGGAGATGACTAAACATATGTGTCCAATGCAGAGCAGTTTTTACAGACATACTGAGCATATACATTTGTAAAATCAACAGGAAATCATACCTTTGTTGAAGCATTCTTGGAAAAGGGGGAGAGAGTTGGCTTGATTTGAAAGTTACAGCTAGACAGCATTCTGAAAGAAACAAACAATTTATTTTCACCATTGTTTTCTGGCTGAATTTTTTACTTTGAACTATTTGAAATACTGTAATGAAAGACATTACTAAAATCTTTCACATGTAACAAAATAAAGGTATTTGTTATAGTCAAACAGCTAACTTAGCCCAATATATACCAATTGGGTTTAGCTCCTTTCATTCTGCTGGAGTAAAGTAACGATACTGTATTTAGAGAGTGACTATATCAGGTAATAAAGTAAACAATATGGCTTGTGTACGGCATACCTCTCAGTATGCAAGCTAAATGAATACCAAAATGAAGCCGAAGTACTGTCAGGATTCACAGAAAGAGCTTAATGTAAGCATAGGAAATAAACTTAAAAAATGATCTCTAAAGCAAAACTATAACAAAATTTCCTCCTCTGTGAAATGAGACTCCGCCTCAGTGACAGTATCATCAGATACACTGACAAGAGAACTTCCCGCTGACAACAAATCTCCCAGTCAACCCCTTTCCCTCTTTTTTCCAAGCAAATGCTTAATAGTCAAAACTCGATTCAAAACTAATTGAAATAGAAAGAACAAGATCTTAGAGCTTGGCTCTTCCCAACAATTCTGCCCATCCAATAATTATTGATATAAACCAGCTTTCACTTCATTCTAGTAACTGTTTCCATTCTATACGATAAGTCAGGGTATTTCACTAAAAGTCTCTCTGAAGAATAACTAAAAGTACTTAAAGTAACACCCTACCTAGTAGCCATTACTTCACTTGAGCTTGAAATATATGCTACGGTATTGAAATACTACAGTTTAAAAATGTTTTGTCAGGAAATAGGTTCTGCATTCTCATGCTGTGTTCTACCATTGCACAAGGGTGCCTTGTTTAGAAATGAAATAGCACATGAAAGGCACATGATTAAATGTTTTTTTCAGTGTTTTCTCAGCTATCACTCATTTGAACATACTCACTGGAAAAGAAAGCAATGTCTGATACCTGGTTCTTTGGTTTTGCTATTTACATTTTGAAAGTCTGTGGAGAAGAATCAAGCTCTTACCTGTACGTTAACATTTGATTTAATCAAATTCAAGAGCCCTCAGCCAGCTTCTAACTTTTTTAATGTATGACCTAGTGACTAGTTGCATTAGGATCTGAAAATCAGTATCTATGGGTTCTGTCTCAGATTTGTTGCTTACTTCTTCTATAGACTCAAAGAAATCAGCCTCTTGCTATCACAGGTTGCTCATGTTAAAGATAGCGTTTGATCCCTATTTTCCTAGGGACACAAAAAGAACTGATCAGTGTTTTCAATCTCCGTAATTTGCCAATAAACTGCTACTCAAATGGGAAGTGGACTGCATGCACATTATGATTGATGCATTACACTATATTGTTGCACAGTTTATCTTCTTATGATAATATCACAAAAAAAAGAATGTTTACAATTAAAACTAGAAGTTTTCTGTTAGAATAAACAGTAGAGACCACCAATATACTTGCAATAAAATGTTTTGAACAGTAAACATATAGTAAGTACATTTGATAAAGTGGACAGCCACTGTCACCATTTCCTATGCTTCACTTTACCTGATAAATTAGAAGTCAAGAGGCAGGGAGGCATTCTTGCAAGAAATGGGCATTTTCAAAGCTTGTTCATTTTAATAGAAGTTGAGAAAATGAAGAACCTTTTTGAACTGGGCAAATATTCCTTGATTTAAATGGAAATTGTAAGCAAACCACTAAGAAATCCTGGGAGTTGGAGAAAAGCTATTTTAAGCTATTACATATGGTTTGCGTTGCTAGGGAAACCTCTTCTACAGTGTTCATTTAGCACAGATGCTCAGTAAAGCTCTGTGTCTCCATGTCATACCATTTCAGAATGCTTCAGAATGTGAAGAAATAGAGATGCACATATATACACATGCAGACAAAAATATCTCTGTAATTGTATCTTAGTCATGTTCTGTGTCTTTGGTGGAAGTTAGTTCTTTCCATTTCTGCCATGCCCACAGTGATAAATCAAAAGCTTAGTAATTTAGAACCTCTGTTTCCAGACTGAGGGTATTTGTTCAAACATTACCTTCAGTTTTGATCCATTTGAGGTCCTATTTTAGACAGTCATCTATTTAGAGCAAAAGATCTGCCTTTGTCATATATGTAGAGAAAACACAAGGAGAAAGACCAGCTCTGGTGACACCATTTCTGGCCCACCCTTTTGACCCTGGGGCAGATGTGACTTGCCAAAACGCATCATATAACCCGCTCCGTGCAGGCTTTACTGCCACAGTGTTCTGCGCTCTCCCTTTACCTCTTCAGTGCCCAGAGAGGTGGCAGCCGGGAAGGCAGCTGCAGTCAGCCACGAGCAGACTGGCCTGGCCTTTGAGCAGGAAGGAGGGCTCAGACCCTGAGCACGCCACTCCACATGAAAATGTATGCTGCCTCTTCTCTTCTTTTTCAGAGAGCAACAGCTCCAGAGATTTAGAAAATGTGGTATTTTAACGATTAAAAAGTAATTACTTTTTCAAGTGTTGCAATATTGCAGTCTCTCAGTTCTAAGAGAGCTTGTTTATAATTTGGGGAATGGCATATTGTCACTGTATACAGTTACCCACTCTTGGATCCCACTACCAAGGGACGCATTCTCACTGTGTATCCAAGAAAGTACGTCAAAATTGCATTAAAACAATTCATAAATTCAGCTATGTGAATTGTAACCCCTGTGCAGCATGGACCTGCAAATAAATGCAGGATCACATTTTTGGGGATATGTGTACATGCCGTCACATTGCAGGTATATAACTCGTCTTATGGGTGTGCTGAAAGCTCAGGGAGCAGCTTTTGAGAGGTTTTTTATGGGACCGTAGGGCATGCCAGGAACCAGTATTTTGAGTACAAAACTCAAGGCCTTGAAAGTTTTACTTAAAATTTAACAGTTTGTACAGATTTGTAGTTTGAACCCTCCTCAGCAAAATAAAAAAAAAAAGTCAACAGAAAACATTTCCTTTTTTTAAAAAAGCATTTTTTAGAAAACTAAAAATTAAGCCTCTCTATGTCTATGAATGTGCTATTGAAGGCACCCCATAATGTGCTATTGAAGGCACTTGACTTCTGTTTATTCAACCCAAATAGAAAGAATAAACAAAAAAGATACTCGCTGATAAGGAAGAGAATAAAGATATACTCTGCACAAAAAATATGGTGTTCCACAGTTTGAAATAATGTTTATAATGGAGAAATACTGATCTAACCAAACATTAACAACTGTAGAACCCAAACTTGCCATTATTGCCTCTTTGTGAACCATACCGTTATTTACATTTCAGAGAGTAAAGTAAGAAAAAGAGATAGCAGGTTAGAGATTAGTTGGGTCCTGGCACCACCAAAATAGTTTTAGGCTAGGTAGGAAAGAGGCAGAAACTACAGAGTAATTACTACAGATTAATTTAAATGGAGTAATGAAAAAGATCAGTTATTTTGGATGTTGCAACTACAGCTTTCTGCAGAAAATCTGCTCTGTTGTCCAATACACTGGAGAATGTTGTGCTTTTCTGGGTCATGCAGTATAATTCAAAACATATGTAAACACTGAAATATGATTGTAGCAAGAGTTTTAAACCAAACATACGTAAACATCTTTTAGCAAAATACTTTGTAAAAAGCATTTAGATTGAACTGCTTGTTTCAAGTCATGATTGTCCTGACTGTCTCACAGAGGACATTGACAGAAGATTGCCTCCAGTCTATCCAGCTGGTCATTCAGTTTACAGAAAACTAAATGCAAAGCCATTTCTCTCCTATGCCATTACTTACATCCCCCCACCTACCCCCACCCCTTCTACGTGCTAGGACAGTGGCTTAGGATGGACTTTTGATCTGTCTGTCTAAGATGCTTGACCTAGTAAAATCATCCAGCAGTACGGCCAACTCAGTCTTTTGATACATCTTGTCATCGTGGATTTCCAAGCCGCGTAAAACAGCTTCCTGGGAAGCGATGTGATCATGCAGGAGCCAGACTCTTCAATCAGAACACAATGAAGCAGTGAGAAAAGCACAGAAGGGAACAAGGCTGTAAGTCAGGACTAATTTTTTGCCTTAATTTGTTTTTTTTCATTCACTTAAAGGATCCCAAATTCATCTATAAAAGAAATTTAGAGTCATTTGGTGTTACAATATGCCAATAAAGCTACTCAGCATGAAGCTCCCATGGCATGCCACAAAGCAATAGAGCTCATATATGCCTGTTACCCCCTCATTCAATATGTAGCTCAATTACTAGTTAGCTGTTTAAAGTTTCCTTAGACTTTTTCACTTAGTGTTACAGTGAATTCAAACCTTAACACAATTAGTAAAAGAACAAAGTCAGTTGTTCAGACTGGAAGGACAGTTTGGCCTGTTCAGTGGAGCAAAAAAGCTCAGATATGCTTACTACCAAGCTATTTTGACTTTCATTCTTCTTCTGGAATCTGAAATTTTTTCCTTATATATCGCAAACAATAGATCAGTTTATACCTCATCTTTGAGTTTTCACAAATTGTTTTCTTTTAAGTCTCTACAGTTCCTAAAACATCCTTTGTTGTTCCCCATATGTCAAGGCATTAAGTGAAAAGGCTGTTATTTCACTTTTACTGGCTACTGCTGTGACATTTTGTAAATTAATGATAAAACTCACAATTGTTTACCTTTCCTAATAAGTAGGTTTCAATCATAACTTTATATATATATATATTTAAAAAATTTTGGAGAATAACATAGCTGCAATGTAAAATTTCTGATGTCTAGGTCCTTTCTCATCTGTTATTTTTTTTATTCTGTAAACTGTTGCTGAGATCTTTTCAGTTTTCCTATACCCCAGACACTCTCAAATGCAAGATCAATTTCTAATGTAGGTTATTTGGAAGAAAAACTTGCAATATTTTAAGGTTATCTATACATGCATGGCAAGATAGAAAGGTAAGACCCCAGCAAAAAGGGGGCCTGACCCAGAAGCAACATAAATATGGTTTCAGCTTTGCCTGTTCAATTTAATATATCAAATTTCACATTGAATTTGAGGGAATATAATTTTTTTTCAATAAAAAGGTGTTCAGCATACAGTGTCTAGCAAAAGGTGAGCAGAAAAGGCTGCCCTGCCCTTAAAACATTTGATTAGCTCTCATTTGATCTTCCCACTGGTGGAAACATGGTCAGTAGGAACATAGTAGAATATATGTTATGATATTGCACAAAGTTTAAGCAAATAATAGCAATTTTCTCCAGTGATAAGATAAAACTGTGTGAGAAACTGAGCAACTTCCCAAAAGAGAAGCTAATCATAATAATTTCCAGAGAGGGGAGCACTAATGCTTTCAGGAATACCTTAAACCATTTAGATGGTAACAGATGAGTGCTTACATCAATCTACCTAAACCATTTTTACTCTCCAATTGAAATCCTCATTAAGTATATTATTATGTCTTTACAGTTTTTCCAATTACCAGGAGTCACAGGATCATACAATAACAGGATAATTTGCATTGGAAAGGATCTCAGGAGGTCTGTAGCCGTATCCCTGCTCAAAGGAGGCTCAGCTGGGAGAACAGCTCAGATTGCTCTGGGCTTTTTCCAGTTGGGTCTTGAAAACCTCTATGGATGGAGACCAGACAACCTGATGAATAGTTTTAAGGCATATCTTCGAGCATATTTTCACTGAAACAATACAGATTGCAGGCAACCTAAATAATCAATTCTTTCTTCAGGAGGCAGAAAACAAATCTAAGGAAAGCTTTGTGGGTTTTTTTCAATCAAGACTCACTATGATAATATATTATCACATGCTTCATTTAGTTATTCTTATATTACAACCCTTGGAAAAGTTGTAATATTTTATTGAATAAACTTGATAAAATTGCTGTTATTTTATAAAGCCATTTTGCCCCCCTCCAGCCTAGAACAGTGAATAGTACAGACACTCCAGGAAAAAAAATCTGTCATAATAATACTATAAGCAATTTTTTCCACAGTTCATATCAGTTCCATTTGTGCTTTTTAGCCTTTATTTTTCTTCTGACTTAATATACTACATTCATTTAGATCACATATTTTTATTCCAATTCAATTACAGTAAGCTGACATTGACACAGACCCTGCCTTGCTGGAGCAGTTATCACTATCTGCAAGGATAAATGCCAAGTAACCAACGGCATCAAGAGCACAGGGTTTCTCAAGATACATCAT
The DNA here is from genome assembly GCA_013400135.1 of Rhinoptilus africanus. Lineage (NCBI taxonomy): Eukaryota > Metazoa > Chordata > Aves > Charadriiformes > Glareolidae > Rhinoptilus > Rhinoptilus africanus. The sequence goes on from VXBO01011976.1 coordinate 563,995, forward strand.
CAGAAATAATATTAAATACATTTGATACTGCCAAATAAAAGTAGACCTAATAGCCTATCTGTAAGGGTTGTAAAGACAAGTCTCTTTCTATCTTACAAAGGTGCTGGGGACTCATGAATAGAGGTTTCCTCAATAAGCAATTCTTTTTGGTTGCTGTCTCAAAACTCTACCTTTACCAGGAAGCATACTCAATGTTCAGTGGACATGAATTTCTAACGTTAGCAAAAATGCAGATAATAATGAATACTAAGATATTTCTCAGATATTATAAAAGTGAAAGTCAGTGACCAATGATAAGAGCAGGAGATAAAGCACAATAGCCTACATAATTTATAACATTAACAGTTCCTTCAGGTATATATAGGAGGGTATTCAGTGTATGCTGTATTTTTTGTACTGACTTCAAAGCAAATCCACTGAACTGAGTCAGATAGGAATATAGCAAGCTAAGTTATTTTAATACCTTCTAGACCTAGGTTTGACTTATGTCTTCTGACACAGAAAACCAGAAGATAAAAACTAGCTGGAGAATACTTTGGTATCAGGATGTCTGTACCTACGAACACATAGAAATATTTGGCTATAACAGAGGGAAACACACTCAGGGTTTAATTACACAATTAAGAAGAAGAAGAAATTGACAACAGATAAAATTATGTAGCTGATAAAGCCTTATAGAATAGAAAACTTAAGTCTACCTCTCAAGTGTGCTTTCTGTCTGCAAGGCTGACCATACCTTTATACACATTCTCTCACTCTTTTCTAAAAAAAAAATTGTAATTATGATAAGCTAAAAGGAGAAGTACAAAACCAAAAATCTGAAGATCCCAACATGAAACAACCTCAGGTCAGTAGTAAGAAGAGTCTTACCAAATAAGTAGGTGATTTTGATTTTAATCACTTCCTTGTATCCTCGTTAATCCTGAGCAATAGATTTACAAATAATAGATCCACAAAAAAAGAGTTACAAAACAGATCTACAAAAATACAGTTACAAACATTCCCTTTCTCCTCAATTTAGAGAGAAGGAACAGTAGCTTTGAGACTGATCTGTTAAATACTCTTACAGCACACCTGTTAATCAGGGCTAAATTGGTTAAGAATCACACATTTTTTTTCCACTGCAGTAGTGTTTAGCCTCGAATGAGGTATCCAGCAGATCAGCTGAATCAGGTGAGGAGATATTTTGGAACAAGCCCATAGAATTTTACGTTACTGGGGAAATGTTATGTAAAGAGAAGTGAAATTTCAAGTGCTGCCTTCAGCTGCAGTGGGGATTATCACATTTTCCCATTTAAGTCTTTTTATCGCTTAGTTAGAGTCTAAACACGTAGAAGAAGAAAAGAAAAAGATGCAAAAAATGAAATGGTCATGACAAGTACAAGAATAGAGGCTCTTTGCCTTTGATGAAGTAAAAAAAAAAAGAAGTGAGAAGCATGTGTTAAGGTATTATGGTAGTGGTTTGAGTTTTCATAAATCAAGAGGTCTTAAAAAAATCTCACAGCAGTGTCCGTACCTCATTAGCCGCAGGGCTCAAAACGATAGGGGCAAGGATTGTTGTTAGCAAGACTGTTAATCTCTGGCTTTTCAAAATTCTGTTCACTGGAGATAGAACCACTTCACATTCATTTTTTTCTTATACTTGTGCCTCCCAAGCTTCTCTTTATTCCCCAACAACAGTGAAGGGGGACAGCATAAAGCAGGTTTTCTTCCCCGCAATCTCTCCCATCAGGAACCTTTCTGAAAGGTGCTTAATGAAGTAAGAAATACGGACTTAGTTTCACCTGGCCTTAGTCGTGCTTGGATTTAAACCAGGGGTTTTTGCCATTGACTTGCTTTTTTTTTTTTTTCGTCCTCTAAATAAAAATGCCACAAGCTCATGTCCAGCATTTAGTCCCTACTTTTCATTCTGTGCATTTTGACAGCTTGAGATAGTGCTATAATCATGCCTTCTGGTCACACCAATTTTTGTTCTTTAGAAAGCTGCTATTACATTATCTAACAATATTGTCACTAGGTACAAGAAAGTTGAGCAAGAAGTAGACAGCCTCATTGAATTTCTCCTTCATGACTTTTAATTTCCCTCCAACATACTCATGTAATATAAACGCTGGGTTAGAAATCACGCATTGCAGTGACAACTGCAGAATGCTTCTTCTACTGTTGGAGTCTGTCTTAATCGAGACAATGAAGCATTCCTCATAGTTTACAATATATATACATCTTGTGTGGTAAATTTCCATGTACAATGACTTTGTATTGATTTTCTTGTTTGCCTTAGGAAAAATTAATGTTAATTAAAATATAATTTCATTTTAAAATGAGTTAAACAACAATATTCACCACACCAGACATACAATATTTCCACGGAGGGAAATACTTCCTTCTTTTGCAGGAAATAGTTGAATCAGTGCATTAGTGGTTAAGCATGCTGGTTCAGAGAAAAGGATAGGCTTTTGGTTGCTATAATAAATAATTACTACAGACCCTAATCATCACTGTTATAAACAACATCATGGCTAATATCATCAGTTTCTGTGAAGTTGCTGCTTCCTACATCAGTATTTTCTAATAAAATTTAAAAGTTAGTTCAAAAACTTCTATTGATATCAGTGCATGGAAATCAATTTTATTATGGATGAACCGTAGTTACAGAGCAAGATTCAATTTTTGTAATTAAATTCTTGTAATTTCCTCATCTGTATATGGCATCTGCTCAGCTTTGTGTAGTTATGAAGGTAGTTATAAAGGAATGGCATGCAGACTTTTCATCTGATTAATGCTCAAATAATTTTCAGCAGTTATTTGTTATCTCAAAATTTCTACTTTAAAACTTTCTAACCATGAATAGTAAGATGATAGTTCTTATATACATGCAAACAAAGAGTAAAAAGTGAACTCAAGCATTGTTTATGATTTGAGAAAAAAGGTGCATTGGTATTTGAAATAAATAGCTCCCACTACCTTTGGCAGTATCAGAACAAAGGTTAATTTAAAGATGGCAATATACATACTCCTATCTTTTTACCTGAAATGTTTCACTTAGTTATTGTTCTCTGTTACATAATGTAAATGAATACAGTGTTAATTCTCCTATAGAATAACATTCTTGAATGGTGATTTAAGATGGCATTAATTTAAATTACTTGTCTGAGATACTCACTTCATCATTTAATATAGACATATATCTATTATAATAAAACACTCACGGATGTACAGGCAGGGTGTTCTCCAGACTGATCAGATATTGCTGGAGCTCCAATTTTCAAGAAAGTATCTCATGCTATGGAAATAAGTGTTCTTAAGTAATGCTATCATAATGTTTATAGTAAAGTTTCATATTCAGATTAATCTGAATCAGGAAGAGAATCATTATTTAAATTGAAAGCTCATACTATATTACCAATTTTAACACTGACAGGTCGCTGTGATAAAGTCCTTACTTATACTGTGTAATCCAATGTCCATCAAATATCAGAAGAAAGATTTGCTAATTTTTGCTCCTACAGTCCTTTTAGTAAATTCAACTATTTACACCGTCTCACTAGAGACTTTGCACTTTGGCCATCTATCGCAGAGCTGTGGATTTCACTCCCAGTGGAGCTACTCTACCATCCCAAGTCCTTTTGGGAAGGCAATGTGGGGCACTGCATGCAAAGCCACAGAGGCCAACAGGACTCACCCCATGGCCTTTCCCAACCTATCATTCTGACTCAAGAGAAGTGGAGGCCAAGTGACTCCTTATTCTAATGTCTCTTAAAATTTGGTAATGGGCCTGCAGTAAACTGCCGAGCAACCTTCAAAACTGAACCCCAAAACTCAGGAACAAAATCCTACAGGCAGTGACTTTTGAATAGTCATTTATATAATAGTGAAATTTTTAAATGTTTGTCTTGAGCACTTGAACAAAGTACATTCACATAGTACTACAGTGCAACCAAATAGGACCAGATCTTACTGTGCTTTTTCACAGCAAGAAACTACAGAAACTATTTACTATGTACATAGGAATATCCCATTTCTTAATTACCTACATACAGCAAATTGTGCTCATAAAACTCTACTGTAGACACAAGATGCCAATAAAGGAACACATGAAGGTTTCACCAAACTGTCTTCCTAGTAGTAAAAGATCAACAACTGAGGGAGTCCACATGCTAGTAAGAACGATCTGCTCTGCAGTGAGCCTGGAAAATAATTTTATAGTTAACCTCCTTTGTTTAAAAAATAAACATACAATTTCCAAAGGAAAACAGCTTACTGGGGAGAGTGTTTGGATCTGCCCCTCTTTGTTACATGAAATCATGATGTGGCCACAGCTGATATCAGCATAAAAGGCTGTAGGGGCTCGTCAGTCTGGTTGGAGCCTCTGTTTTCAAGTGGAATTACCCTGCCAAATACGTGGGTTTTATTCACAGGAGAATTCAAAATACCCTAACCCAAAACCATCCTGATATGAATCGTAATGGCATTCATCTGTATATTAGAACCAAACTCAAAACAGCTATGGTATTTTCAGTGGTACGCTGAAAATCCTGTGTTATATGCACAGTTTACTTGTAAACCCAAATGGGAAAAGTTATTTTAGCTAATGCCAACTGAGAGAAGTGGCAGGTTTATGTTAATACTAGCAAGAAAAAAAAAAGTAAAAATAGGCAGTTTCAAGAGCTCCACATTCTAAACGAATTGTCAGTGTGAACTTTCAATTTAGATGGGTCAGAAATCAGCAGTCTCTCCATTAACTTAAATAATTATACATTTCAATTGCTTATTTCTTAGATTGCTACATCATTTTCTGTCATTGTTGCTACCTTATGTTACTAGCTCAGCAGTCATCAATATATAGTACCATTTTCTGTGCTCCTTTGGATCAAAGGTTTTTTTCCACGTTCTAAAAGCTTCAACACAATATTTAGCTGTTATATCTAAAAAGAATAACTAACAAAGGAGACAATTGCAGTAGAAATTTTAACCCAGAGGTTGGGACTGTAACTGATGTGGCATAATTATATCAGCAAGCAATTAGTACAGGTGCATCAAGTTGCCATTATTTTGTCTGTGTTCAGAAATGGCTTCCTAACTGAATTTTTTTTTTTATTTCTCAGCCAACTGATGTGGTCTATCTCTAACATATGCTATGGTCCTATAATTCGACCTAGGCAAAAGGCATCTCTTGATCTCCAGCCCCAGGCCACTGCCCAGCAGAGAGAGGGTCAGAGCTCAAACAGCTGCACAGAGAGAGTCTGCCCATGTGTGGGAGCTGACTCCAGTTTTCTTGAATAAGCAGAAACAAATGAGAGGAAAAAAAAAAACAAAAAACAAAAAAGATGAGTTGCACTGTAAATATTGCTGCGCAAACAAACTGAATTGATGAAGTTGCAGGTTTGTCTCATACCTTGTCACCGCTAAAGCAAATACAGCACGCCACAAAGCAGAAGTCACTGTGGTGTTTTCAGCAATGGTAAAGTCCTTAGAATGTCTAATGTCCTAACTAGTATCCAGTTTGCTGGTGATAGCTGGTATGATTTACTGTGAAGAGGTAAGCTGATCCAAAATCAAAATCTGTAAGTAACATTGGTAACTGAACCGTTACCTGCTAAACTTCACAAATTGATTAAACTTGATTAAATTTCACAAATATTATAGCAGGTTAATTAGGTACATTCAACAAATATCCAAGAGAGAAGTGGTCACCATAAAAATATAAATAATAGCTTTATCAAGAACAACAAAATTAAGACACTGCATTTCATCACCTGGTTTTCATGCAATAGTATGCTTCTAAGCTTCCTTATCATCAGGTTTGTTTTCTGGATTTTGGCCACAGACATACTTAATGAGGCACTTTAAGAATACACTGAATTTTAAAAAAGGACGTGGCAAATAAATGGCATTTCTGTTTTAGCATGTTCTAATTAAATAAAGAGGAAAATTGAATTTATCCTTTATATACTGATTAATGAAAAGTGCCGGTCTGATTAATGAAGAGTACTTTAAGAAGATAGAAAATAATTTTAACATAATTCAGAAATTTAAATAATCATAGGCCTGGAATGAATGAAAAAACTCATCACATCAATTCTCCTGACCAAATAAAAGATGAAGTTTTACCTCCACAGCATCATTTTTGAGTCACAGCTTGTTTGGGGTCCAGTATAATCTAGCTGTTACCTCAACTGTCATTTCTTAGCTTGTGTTTCATTCAAGTAATCACTCACATGCAAGTCTCAGCATGTCTTTGATAAGTAAAAAGGTGGCTAAATTTTAAAAAGAACAAAGACAAAGATGGCTCTTGGTTCAAATTCTATTCTGAAAAAGTTTGTGAATTGCTATCATATATTGATGTAACACTTAAACTTTATTTCTATTTCATGCTTGTCTGCTATAAAAATATGGAGCAGCATAGAAGCACAATTAGCCTGGAAGGCATTCAGAACATTGTCTGCCTTTGGAAGTGAATCCCTGATAAATTTGCAATAGTAGCTATAAAAGTTGTCTGTATCTCTTATATTTATTACACTTAAAACATGCCATCCTAGCTCGATTTTGAAAGTGTCATGTGAAATAGTGTCAGAAGTCAAGATGACTTCTGACAACTGATGTTTTTCTCCCACTGAGATTTGTCATCTTGTAAAAAAAAAAAAAAATTCTTACGACATGATTCGTTTTGAACAGCCATGCTGGCTGGTATTTACCTCTTTGTTATCATCTAGAACTTTACTGCTTTTTGATTATTTGTTCAAGTTTTCAGTTTATATTTTCTGTTTCAAAATTTCATTTTGCATCTGTTTAAAAATGGTGCTGTGTTTTCACTGTCCTCCAGAAATCCTTCCAGGAAAACTGAAATTATTTCACTTGGCTCTCTGACAAAGGTGAAATTCATAGAGTTCAGCTACTTTGGAATCATTTAAATATCGATTTATCTCTGCTCTAGGCTAATCCATGTTCTTAAGTCATTAGTACTAATGCTAATGGTGTTAACACAACTCAGTATCCTAGTGAACACTAACGCAAGGATGACATTAAGCAATCTGTGTTTCTGATTCTTCAGAATAGGTCATTGATAATTTCCCCTCCTGACTGAGCGGAACACTAATTCCTTGGTCATCACAGGGCTAATGCACTTTTGGAAATTTTTATTACTCAATATTCAGATTTTGTTTGTCCAAACTTGTGCACATTTTATGGAAAACAAATATTTCTTCATCTTCTACCTGCTTCCTTTCTGAGTAGGTTCACATGAACCTTGAGTTCTCTAAATGTATTATTCTCCCCATGTTAACCCACACTGCACAGATGACATGACAGGTAGACATATTCACACAATCCCAGCTAACTTGCCCAACTTTGTACTACAGTCCACAGCATCCCCCCTAGTATGATTCAACATAAAAGCACCAGACTGAAGGATATTTTTTGCTGACCTTTTCTTTAAGGTCTCTCTGTCTTCTTTAGTTCACTGATCCCCAGTACTATATTCTGAAGGTCAATATTTGAGTTGTCTGCAGTGGTAGTTCATACACTAAATAAAATATATAAATATTTATCATTGAATTTGATTTTTCCCTTCCATAATGTGCTATAGCTACCATTATGAATCACCTGCTGAAGATAAACCAGCAATTATAATATTAATATTAACAGAGTTAATGGAGCGCTTGTTTTTGGTTCCAGTTTTTTTCAGTCTCTGAAGACATTTGTCTTTAAAATAATTAATTATGTTAGCGGTATTCCTGCTGTAGTTAAAGGTCACTCTACAAAACATGTGAGAAAAGTACCCAGGATTGAAGGAAATTGTTGGACTTTAAGTCCCTTTTTAAGTATTTGCAGTTTAAAATTTAAAAACGATTGTTCTACCCACAAATATATACACACTATGGGTAATTAATCATTCATTTCAAGAAACTAGTACTGTGCATTTGCAATAGGGATGGCTGAATATTATTTTACTTGATTTCTGCAAAGACCAAGGATAAGTCCAAAGTACTACATACTTAAATACAATACTTCAAGTGGCTATAATGAATATGAAAAAAAGATTTTTGAAAAAAAAAATTCTGAAAAATGTTAAAGAAGGCTTTAGAGGTAAGTAGCAAAACGTGAATGTTATAGAATATGAATTTGGCATCCAGTATCTGATGCAAAACTAATGAGCATATAATCCAATTTTGCTGCTTCTTCATTTTCAATAAGCATTGAAAGAAAACAAATAAAAAAGTATAGTCATTAAACTCACTGAGACAAATTAATTTTTGTAAGCTGCAAACTACAAAGGATACACATTATAGGTGAACTTGATTTGCCCCTGTTTCATTATTAAAAAAAAAGAGAAAATGCATTTTAAATTTTCATAAAGAGCTTCAGAAGAAAGCTAGAGTTTGTTGTGCTAGTTAGTAGTATGATCTGAAGTTGGCTAGACAGAAACACATGTGAACATACTGTGCACACGCGCAGTGTATCTAAGAATGTCAGATGCATCAGGTCTGCTCTTTCTCAGGTGACGCACCCCAGGGCTGACATACCTCAGCTAGACCACAAATAATGCGTCTCTGCAGACTGTGATGATCTTACCGACCCAGTGAGTTTGGCTGGGCCGGGCCTGAATGAATATGTTGAACTCTGGTGCATCTGAAAGACGTCAAGTATACTGGGGATCTGAAGGCTTTTCACATACCAGTGCCCCAAAGATGCTGTATTCAAAATGGGCGGTGGGATGTCTATAAATGCAATAGATAAATCCAGAAAACTTCATGTTGATAGATTTTCAAATGGAAAAAAGGGATAGGTCTGGAAAAACACAGACACAGAACAGCCACACCAACTGTGATTTTGTTCTGTACCATTCTGAAAAGCACTGATGTACAGTAACTTTCTTGTACTGCAGAGGGGATGGAAAACTCTCTTGTGTCTCAGTTCAATAGTACATTATAATTTGTTTTCTAATTATTCCCCTTGAATTCTGATTAGCTATTTAATGAGGTATGATCTTTGAAAATGTATGATCTAACTTATCTCTATTTTCTGATAACGTTACTGATTCAACCTGATTTACTAATTTTTATTTCTATATTTCCTGAACTAGATGCTTAATTGTGAATGTAATCCAATATTCTGCTAAGTTTAGTGCATTAATTTCATGAACAGATTTTATCTCTCCTAATCATTTATGAATATACATTAACAGTATCAAAGACAACCAGTAAATTTAGTCAACAACTTGCCAATATTTCCTAGTTGGGCTTGGAAATTTGAAAACCAAGTGCTTTACATTTTAATAGTATTTGATATTAAACAGAGAAAACATTCTTCTAAAAAAATCTTCAACTAAAATAGTGTTAAGATTGCAGCATTTTTAAAGATAGGTGACATACATGTGTATCAACAAGTGCATTACTATTTTACTAAAACCAGATGAATGTAAAAATAAATATTTTTACAAGAAAATATGAAAACAGTGTTTCAATCTGCAACATAATCCCTAATAAAGAATTATGGAATGGAAGGAATATATTTATAATGTACGTTTCCATGAAAAGGAAGAGAAACTCATCTTTATGATTTGCATTCAGATTCTAAAGGCTATATGTACTGATTTCATCAGTTTTTAATTTGGTAATTTGCCTAGAATTATATGGTACTTGCCAAATTTTCTTCCGATTCATTCCCATTTAGTAACGTAATCTAATGTAAAAAGTACAAAGGGAAACAGAAATAAGACCTAAAGACATTGAACACCCCAAAAATTCATACCAAAAGATATTTTAGCTATTAGCACCATGGGAAAATAGGTTTGGTTTTTATGTATTCTGTTTGTGAATGGTCAGGAGGCTGCATTTATCACATGTCAATGCTGTGCAAACCGTGTATGATTGACACAAAACTGAGAGGAAGTAGAAAACTCCGCAGCACCGCCTAATACAGTTAACTGTGGGAAACCTGTAGATATCAAAAATGGAAAAAAAATGGAAGAAAGTATAGTAAGACCAGGATCATAAGAGCTTTATAATTTTAAACATTTCTGTAATTCCATTTGAATGTTATCAGGGTTTATAATGCTGCACTCATCGCACTGCCTCTCTGCCTTGCAGGCTCTCAACCACCAGCAGCTCAGTGCTTGGAATGAACACCAATGGCTCAGATGAGTATTTCCACTCTACAAACCACGCAGAGCAAACTTTCCGCAAAATGGAAAATTATCTGCAGCAGAAGCAGCTGTGCGATGTTCTTCTCATAGTTGGTGACCAAAAGATTCCAGCTCACAGGTACATTTCCTAGCAATGCTTATATGGAATTTTGAAATTTCCAAATGCTGGGCCAATTTTTGCCTACTGCATTTAGTTATGAATGAATGGTTACTATAACTAGGACACCAACAACAATGAAATAAAAGGATGTGATCAATGTTTCATATTCAACCATTGATATTATCCATCTTCCCTTCTTGCTGTTGTCAAACTATAGTGAGATCAGTGAAGAAAATCTGCCTGAACAAGCACTGTGGGAGAAAATTAGATTACTGATTACCCTTTTAACTTTATTGCTCACCGTTATAAGATTTGAAACCTTTGCTAAAGATAATGTTTCTATTGCACACACAATTTATTATATAATAATACTGAATTTCATGCTCGCTATTGAGATTATGAATTTGCAGTCTTCCTAAAATGCTTTTATTTCAAGGTTGGTTCTCAGTGCAGTGTCTGATTATTTTGCTGCGATGTTTACTAATGATGTGCGTGAAGCAAAACAAGAGGAGATCAAGATGGAGGGAGTAGACCCTGATGCGCTGAAAGCTTTGGTGCGCTATGCCTACACAGGTAATTCTTCCTCCATTACCCACATCATTGTTGTGAAGGAAGATAAAATCCCTTCAATGCATATGTAATTGTCACTTCTTCCATTTCATACTAGTATATCAATACATGCATAGGTGATATAAATCCTTCTCAAGAGAGGATGAATAAATTTTACTGTTTTGTATAGTAACTTATTCTAAAAGATATTCAGAAAAGTTAACATATAAATTCATATTGGACATCCGTCTCTAACTAGATAGAAATTATTTTAGGAATTTTGAAGAACATATTTTGTCTGTTGCCACCTCATGTAGTGACACAGAATAGTGTACTATGAACCTTCTTGTCATGGGCAGCTATACAAACTGGGTGGCAGTTGTTTGGCTCACTCAAGGCTCTTGTGTAGGAATAATCCGAGGAAAACAGGAATATGATCACACCCAGAAGTAGAGCAAATTTTACCACAAGAAAATTCTCAAAAAGGTTTATGTTCCCTTGAAAAATTATAGAGATTTTATTGGAATGAAATTAAATATTTTAATACCAGAATGCTGCATATATATTTTTTCCTTGATTTATTTTCTTGAATTTTCAACATTTACACCTGTATTGCTGAATCTGAAATAGTTGAACCAAATAGCCATAAAGACCAAGTCAAAGAACTGTGAAATCCTTTTCATCTGCTCTGTATAAAACAGGGGTAAGAGCTGTAGAACATGACCACTATGTTAGTATATATTATAATCATACACATCCAGATCATTCAAACCTAAGCAGACTCTGGAAGTCTGCACATTCTGGTGTTTGGCAAGCCTCCCAGTGCAGATGGCAGCTACTCCAGTCACAAAGGTAAAAGGGAAACCCTATTTCCCCTACTGAGTTGCGCATAAACTGATCCATCCCCTCAGCTAACCGCTGATATCAATGACTTCCCCTAAATCCTTGTCATCTGACCTCCCACACACGACATTGCTTCTTTGCTTTTGAATGAAGTAACACAATTTCGATACTGCGACTCAGAGGTTGGAAGATGTATCAGAAGCATCTATTGCTATTTTTATTGTACTTTTAAAGGGCTTAGAATAATTTAAAAAAAAAATCACAGTAAAGCAAAGACCTAATTATATTCAACATATTGGCATTAGCATAAATGTTAAAAATAGGAGACTTCTTCACTTGCTATGTCAGGCACTTCATAAATCTGGACTGTTGCATAGAGAGAAATCCCAAGAAGGTTAACCAGTCTGCAACCCAGTTTAGAAACAAGTTTCTATACACAAAATAGTCCTCATTTGTGGGTACAAACAAGGGGATAAATAGAGAGAGCCAGAGGGAATGCTACATAACGTGTATAATGCAGTGATATTGTGGCACTGAATTAGCATATATTACCCGAGGAAATAGATTAGCACAAGCACAAAGAAGCTGGGTGGTAGGCTGCTTATTATCCACATGTATCTCAAAATCATCCCATGATTAAATTTAATCTCTTTCCGTTTACTTAATGCAAAACCATACGAAAGAACACATGTAAGACTACAAAAGCAAACGCCAGCCTATGAAATAGTGTAAGTTTGCTTTTGAAATCAGGATTCCCTCTTTGCTTTGAGGCATTATATTGCATTCTTTATTTACACGAACATGTACCAATTTTGCTCTATACATTCAGTAACTATTCTGAGATGCATAGTAAAAATCAAACCCAAACATTGCCCTATTCGGCACCCTGCAAGCCCTTCCTCGTTTCTTGCAGAAGCTGGAAGGTATTACTTAAGTAACAAAGCAAAGGACATCAAGAAGAGATGGGATTGTGCTAAATCAAGACTGCTACGGAAAACTGAAATTTACCGCTGCCTCTGTCATAGGTTTTGATGTGGTAATAACCAAGCCCCTAAACTGTGCTACTTTTTTCCTAGATAATGAAACATAAATGTGACTTTCAGAGAGGAGAGCTATAACTCTCAGAATTAATTACATATTCTACTGAAATAAATCAGAAGTGAACTTTAGACAAGAAACCTCTTGCAGTTCTACTCTGATGATAATTTTGACTGTAATCTCTCAATACCACCATTTGCCATGTGTTAAATGGAGATGGTGTGTATCATCCTTTCATTGAAGAAGCAGGAAAAGAAATTAATGTTTCTGAGGCAACTGGATGTTCTAATGATAAATGGAAAACGCAGTCATAAAAAAAAAAAAAACAAACCCAACCTGTTCTTACAGAATAGGATTTTAGAGCTATGAATCAACTATAGAATTGTTCCATCCACCGAGCAATAAGAATGGAAGATCTTACTAAAACACCACCTTGCAGTCTACCTATGAACTTAGCAAAGCTCTCACATCATGTGATAATTTTATTAAAATTTTAAAAGCACAAGTAGATGATGGAAGAAATCATGTTTCCTGCACACGCTGCTGGTATTTCCTAGCTTTTGATACTGAAGTCCTTGTGTGTAATATAAACTTATGAATAAATATATTAATTTTAAGAAGGGTTTTCCTCTAATCACACCTTTCTTTTTATTTCACTTTTTTTCCGTCAAAATCAGATCTAACAGTGTTAAAGCTCCGATAAAAATATTCCAAGCATCGTATTCAAAATCCACTAAATCCTTATAAGTCTGTTAAAACATATATTTAAAGAATCCCTCAGCAAGAAAGGAAAATGAATTTGTGAATTCTTTTCAAAATTTTTCAAAGGAGGAGAAAAATTGGGGAGTAGGAAGCTTTCAAGTAATAAAAATACACAGAAAATGACTGAAAACTTTTTTCCCCCCCATATGCAAACTGCACAGGTATTCTAGAGCTAAAGGAAGACACTATAGAAAGTTTGCTAGCTGCAGCTTGTCTTCTCCAGCTATCCCAGGTTATTGAGGTATGCTGCAACTTCCTCATGAAGCAGCTCCATCCTTCCAACTGCCTGGGGATTCGCTCTTTCGGAGATGCTCAGGGCTGCACAGAGCTCCTGAAGGTGGCACACACATACACGATGGTAAGACAACAATCTAACTGCTTTGCAATTATAATGTCAACAGCAAGTGCGAGTACCCTCCTAGAAAACATCTTGGCTTTGGCAAAACAGAGCCAGCTGAGCGGGGCTGAGGGGCGCTGCTCTCTCCAAGACTGAGGCAGTGGCTCTGCCCTTCCTAAGCTGCCAGGGTCAATTCTGTAACGTCCCTGATAGAGGGACATCTCTGCCCAGCTCAGGCTCCAAAGGGAAATGTAAGAACCGTGACTCTTACAGAAGTATTGGCAGCAGAGAAAAGCATGTTTAGACAAACAAACATGCAGTTCTGATGTTTACAATTTCAGAGTTCTGCCTTGCAGAAGGATGTATTTATTGAACTTAAATTTGCAGTATGATTAGGACACTTTTCTTCCAAAAAATGTAACAAGGCCTTAACATGGCTAATGTCAAGTGGCAAACAGTAATGACTCATTCTTGGGCTTCTGATTCAACACAAAGAAAATTCTAAAGCTGATTTTAAGGTGAGACACACATAAGAGGAGCCAAAAATATAGAACACATGAGAAAGATTTGGAATGCTAAAAAGAAGCACATCCCTGACTTGAGCATAATCCTCCTCTGGCTCAAAGCAAGAAATGAATATTCAGAGCGTGGGAAACAGAGAAGCAAGATAGCTTGCCGTGAAACCAAACCAAGAGATAAATATTCAGGGCAACAAGATGTGTTATAGCAACTTTAAACACAAAAAGAATTGCAACTGCTACAGCTAAATAGATATAAAAAGAACTACTTGTTAGGAGACACATGGCAGCTTTATGCTTGAAATATTAGCTTAGTATGTCAAAACCAGTTTGGAGGCTTCATAATGCTGAAAGCATTCCAGCAGGAGACTGTACACTTCCACATGCTGAAATAAATGAGAGTGGCATGTGCAGATTGAGGGCACTGGTTGTGCTCTTTCCTGTCCGGCTAATGAATGGTTTGTTTAGCAGCAAGATTCCTTTTATGTTTTACAGTTTGAAAAGGTGCATTTAAGATAGAGGTTCACTCAGCCCCTGTATAATCGTGTTGTTCTTGCTGCTCCACACCATTTTACACTCAGCCAAAAATCAAGAATTTCCCCCCTCTGCTGTTGCCTCTTTCCTCCCATCAGCCCTAGCACTCGGGCATCAACTTTAAGCATTTAAAATTCATGGTCTAGATTTCTGCAAAACTGAAATAAAATCATATGGTTAGACATATGATTTTATGATGTCAGACAATAAGAGAGCCTTTTTGGATTAGATTTTTTTAACCATTTGAATCCTCCAGTCTTCCCTAGGAGTTATACTTCTACTGTTTTTTAAAATTACATGAATATGTGTCACAGAAATGATGGTTGGGTCTCTAAGACCACCATCTAATGTGAAGGATCATGGTGAACCTATGCGACTCAGCAGTCCTGCGCATATAGGTTTTACACTATGTCTTCCTGAAAACAATCAGAAGCATTTCCACCTCTAGAACCACCTCCTGTACCCTGTGCGCAACACAGGGTGAGAATGCTGCCCTTAGAGGGGACCTTGCATGTCATAAAACCACCTACCGAGTTTGCAGCTACTGACAATTTAGAGACAGAAGAGGAAGTCTGCAGCTCTTTGCAATAACCTTGAAGAAAATTTTCTTTTAAACCCTTGAACTGATTTAAAAAAAAACTTTGTAGAATAAGAGAACATAACATGCACACACAGAGAACTGTGTAGAAGAGGACAAATAAACCAGTCTTTTTTGTTTTGTGCCAGCCTCAAGCACTTGGAAACGTGTACCTTAGAGGAACTATAAAGTCATACTGTAAATATAGAGACCATTCAAATGAACTAGTAGTATGTAAACATTTTCAGAAGATAATCAGCTATAAACAACACATCCATTCAATAAAAACAGACACAATGGAGACCTTCCCCTTCAATTACTTTAGCCATTGATGCGAAGTATTAACAGTTTCCTGCCTGGTATCTTTTCGTGGAGATAAAGCTTGTTCTGATAAACATCTTGTGCTATGTTTGTAACTCAATGTGGTCTGGCCTTCCTGTTCCCATTCTCTGAATGTCACAAAATATTAAAGCAGGATATGCATAACAGAGCAAAGTTAACATCTCCTTTAGCCACTGACACTTCTATATTTACATCCTTGGTACTCTTGAAAAGAGTTTCGGAAAACTAAGAAACTACTGAAAAGAAATAATACAAGTATCAGTTACTAAAATGTCTTTATCTGCCCTATTCCATTCTGATTCCCAAATAAGATATGTTACATGTAAATGTAAATTAATATTTCAAATACAGACAGGAATTCCTACATGTATTTCTTTGCAA
Organism: Rhinoptilus africanus; assembly: GCA_013400135.1. Lineage (NCBI taxonomy): Eukaryota > Metazoa > Chordata > Aves > Charadriiformes > Glareolidae > Rhinoptilus > Rhinoptilus africanus. The sequence continues at coordinate 580,120 of VXBO01011976.1, forward strand.
GTAGCATTAAAAACCCTCTCTCTGTTAGTAAAATTTCTTTTTCCATTTGGAATTAGCACAAACAAACATACTTAATATATTTTAATATCACTTCTAATATTGTAACTCGACGGTAAAATATATTATTTTAATGAAAAATAATTCTTTGAAAGATTCTAAGGATTTAATATCCGTGGTCATTCCTGGAGCTGGTGAGTTTTATCATAGCAATAGCTTAAATACTGAGACCCCTTTGTTGGGCCTTGTCCAATTTTCTATTGCGCAAAAAGCACTGTTAGAATAGTCAGTTTAATTTCCTTTGCTGTATTTTCTGCTACTAAGAGTGGAGACATACAGTCAGCATCTGGCATAGCTCATTGCAAAACGATTGGAAGGTTTTAATGTAATTTGCTTAAAACTTTTGAATCTGATTGTAACAGAAGTTAGACAGTTTATTTTAGTGCCCTCTATTCATTCATAAGATACATATTATACCTTCAAATTGTTTTTCTGCAGTGAAGCTGCAGTGTTAAGATCCCATTGATGGAAAAAACTGCCAGTGGCAAATCCCTAAGACAGGACATACTGACAAGAAGCGTGACAAACACTTCCGTAAGCGTGGTAGTGTGAGCATGATCGTTATTCTTCAGTCCTCCAAGAGTAAGGCAGCAAAGAGCAACCAAAATTTCCCTTAAATGGTAGAAAGAGATTCAGTGATCTTTAGGATATATATGGCATTTCCCCCTGCTGTAGAATAGAACAAGAGTGAAATATATGCAAAGGCTACATTATCTAAGAAAATGTTATTTCAAGATGTGAAAATCATCACTGCATTGAAATATTTTTTTTTTTTTTTCTTTTCAGGACCACTTCACAGAAGTAATAAAAAACCAGGAATTTCTTTTACTCCCTGCTAATGAAATTGCAAAGCTCTTGTCTAGCGATGACATCAATGTTCCGGATGAAGAAGCCATATTCCAGGCGTTAATGATGTGGGTGAGGCATGATTTGCAAAACCGACAACGAGACCTAGGAATGCTTCTTTCTTATATTAGACTGCCTCTACTTCCACCCCAGGTATGAAAGTTAAGGGCTAGCAAGGAACTTAGCTACCAAATGAAATGCTTGCCTCAAGCATCATTTAAACAGAAAGAAGAATTCTGTGGAAAGGTTCTGGTTTTGGCTGGGTATTTTTGGTGGGTTTGCCTTTTTTTTTTTTTTTTTTACCTGTATAGTAGGTGTGTTTACTATTTGTAAAGACAGATGAAAAAAAATCTTACAATGCCAGTATAATTACTGGGCTCAGAATTGCCTCTATAAAAAAAGTCAAAGGGTATTACAAAAGTTCAGTGTTTCTTTTTTATGTAGCGATTGTAGTAGTTTCCCTCTAATAACACAGCAACTTAGATACCATGCAAAGATATTTATTTAGATTTAGCAAACTGCAGGACAGATAAAGCACAATCCTTATTTCTTTATTGCCATAACAAGTAGACAAACCCAAAAGGGTCTATATTATTGATGACTATTCTGAGCTTTGACATTATTTGTCCTTCAAAACCGAAAGAGAAACTTCATCGCCTAAGTTCCAGAGATGGACATACTGTTTTCTAGGCAAGCTGACACTATTGTATCTGTGTCACAGGAGAATATATATCTCATCAGAAAAGCTTATAGGAATAGCAAGACTGTCAGGACACTACAGCTACTTTACGAATCTCCATGACCGAAGCTGCAAATATTCAACTTTGGATTAAGTATCAAAAAACTATACTTAATTTCAAATATATGCCTCATTTAATATATTCTAATATTCACAGAGATGTCCATTACTATGTTAGATTTGCTTATACTCACATCAAAAGGAGTTTTGCATTCACAGAAAAATAAAGCAAAGACTTTAAGTCATATTTAAATACTTTTTTTCCTACCTTCATATTGTTTTGCTTGCATTAAAGCAGTTTTCAGCAAAGCTCAAGTAAGAGGTGAAGTAAAAATGAGCATTTGTAGCTACAAATACTTTAACTACTGAAGTACATACAATTTTAATGATTTAGATATACATAAGATCCTCACTTTTCATTTCTTAGTTACTAGCTGATCTAGAAAATAGTCCAATGTTTGCAGACGACCTAGAATGTCAGAAACTTCTTATGGAGGCTATGAAGTACCATCTTCTACCAGAAAGACGGTCCATGATGCAGAGTCCTCGAACTAAGCCTAGAAAATCTACAGTGGGTGCACTTTATGCTGTAGGAGGTATGGATGCCACTAAAGGTAAGTTCAGAAATTAATTTAATTGTATTGGTTATGTGTATTACAGGCAGCCAGAGAATATATGACAATTATTTAAAGATTTCTGTTAGGAAAACAGAAATCTTCTTGTGAGGATCATATGTTTGTAAATGATACAAAATGCATAATTTTTACAAAATGTAGAAATACGTACACTTTGAAGTGCAGACTAAAGAAGTTTAATTCAGATGGTGATTTTAAAATTAAGTTTTGCAACAATCTGTGCATATGGTTTGATTTTACAAATCAGAAGAAAAAAATATTTAAAAAATATTTCAAGATTTGTTTACCATTGTTTTAGATCCCTGTGCTCCAATTTTTGACAAAAGTTTGAAAGATGGAAAAACTTTTAAAGAGGAAAATAAAAGCAAAAAGCATTACTAACTATTGAGAACTGTTAGCTAACACTTATCAATCCTTATTATAAAATTTCAGATGGAAAGATTTCCACTTTTTCATGAAAGCTACAGTATGTGCAACTTTCTTTCAGGACTTCATACAATTTTTAGGTTTGTGGTTGAAAGTTAAATGTTATAAATGTGTTCCAGTTTTTATTATTTGATTTTCACATCTGCAGTCAGCTTAGTTTTATACATTACACTATTCTATTTAGTAGGCAGTATATTAAAATAATTTGCTACAGGAACCTGAACTTCAAACCCACAGCTTGGAGCCAAAGAACTATAATTAGTTTAAAGTCAAGCAACTTGCTGAACAGTATTACTTTTAGCTGTGTGAGTTCACTTTTAATAGAATCACAAAGAAGCTAATCCATTTCTTGGTTCGCAGAAAGTTGCTGATGACTGATCTTTCCTATATGAGAGATCTTGCAGTGCCACCTTACTATCTCTGTGCAATCAAATCAAGTGCAATACACATACATCAGCATGACACCATGAAAACACTCATTCCTAGGGCAATTTAGCAAAATGAACTTAAACTGTAGCAATTAGTATAGTATCATTAGTGACACTGATTATTTACGAATTATATAAAACAACCAAGAATTCAAGGCTATCTTTAAACTAACTTCTACCAAAATAAGAATAAAATTTTCTAATAGTTTTTTCTTGGTAAACATTATGCACAGAAAGGGCTATTTCAGTCACCATCTGCACTTCCTGTTGGTGCCTCTTTTACTTATTACCTTGGAATAAAGCCAATTGTTTGAACTTTTGCCTTTTGATGGTTAAGAGGAACAGCACTTCCTCTCCTCCCTGCTGTCCTGTACCGCTCTGACTCATACTTTGAGCCTGTGCTGGATTGTAAGATAAAGGAAACAGCACCGAAGAAACTATGATGCACTGGAAGAACAGCTCCGAGGAGCGAGTAACTACCACCACTGGCAATAATACTCTTTCTGTGATAAAGAAAACTCTCAGGGAATGCCAGGTTTGGCTTTGTGCTTATCTCAGGTGGTATATGAAGTCAAATCTCAACTTCAAATGATCAAAAGAAGATCAAAGAACCACTTTTGGGCTGGTGTTTTGAAAAATATGAATGTGCCTAAACCACATTAACTTTCAAAACCTACTTTCCAGCCTCTGTAAAAATTACAGCCTACAGGAGGTGTATGAAAACACTGTATACCTTAATGTATTTTTCCTGTTTTTTAGTTAGCGTGCAAGATAGTTGTTTTGAAGCTGCCAACTTTGGGGCACCTGCATATTAGTATAGAATAAATGAGAAGGAATCAAAGCAAAGAAGAGCAAATAGACTAACAAAATGGAAAGAACAGTCAACCAAATCCAGTTGCTCAGAATAAAAGATGAGAAGAAAGAGGAAAAAGTAGTTTCTTTATTTTACTGCAGATGGATCTGGTAGTTTTTTTCCCAATCTATGCAACTGGAAAAGCAGGTAGTGGAGAAAAAATATATCATGAGATAGTCTCTTATTTCACTCAATTTATTGAATATAGCAGATAAGCTCTAGCAGACCCTATTTATGAAAATATCTCTAAACCAAATGCTACCCTTCTTTTCTGCTTTACTGCATGGTTGTTTTGCTGTTGTAAATCATTCCTTAGCCACTAACTGCCTATTGTAATTCTCAGAATATTACTTCTCTAATCTCAAATCCCAGTCAAGGAAGAGGCAGGAAATCAGCCCCGTTTTTCTCATCTGGTTGCCCTCAGTTGAGCTGAAGCTGAGCTCCAGGGTGCACTGCATGTGCAATTGCCAATTGCCTCTTCTACCTTAGTTGTTACCCAGCCATCTCCCCCCTACACTAAACCAGCGCTCGAAGGAGCAATTACGGCTGCTGAGTGGCTGACAGGAGCCAGTGCATGGAAAGTGTCGGTTTTGAATGGCAGGGAGCTAGGGCCTTATGAATAGCTGCAGTACAAACATTACTAGAGTTCATTGACCTGAGAAAATGGAAAATACAGCTTTTACATTACATCAGTCAAGCAGTTATCGCAAGGCAGCTGCAAAGGTGAACCTCAAGGAAGCTACCTGTGGGAAGCAAGTGTGTACTTACACTAGCGCAGCCTTCTGCCTGTCTCCATCATAAAGAGGAAAATATTCAAGCTATTGATGAAGATGCACACCCAAGTCCTGCCAAGGCAGGCAGACACATGGATATATTTTCAGGTTTTGGTATCATTAATGGTTTAAGCACAAACATGGTTAACATGGTTAACATGTGTTGTGAGGTACGATATTCATAAGGAATTAAAAAAAAAACCCCAACAAACAAACCACAAAAAACCTACTGTCATGGTATTTAAATGATCAAGAGATTTAACTTATCTCCAAAATTTTCAGTATTAAAAAATTTGCTGTCATTTAATTCTGCGTCCTCTTGCTCCCAGTTTATTCTCATAAATTTGACAAACACATATGCATGGAATTAATGGAGCTTTCTCACTAGGGTTTTTGTAACTGAAGTTTTCAGTGAGCCACAGTAAACATCCACAGACAGAATTTCAATGTTTTGCAATTTCATAATGGTTTGGGTTGTACCGACTACTAACTGCGGTGTACTGATAGGTCCATGGCTTTCTCATAATGCTTACATTTTTAACAGGTACCACTACAATTGAGAAGTATGACCTTAGGACTAACAGTTGGATACAAATTGGTACCATGAATGGTAGACGATTACAATTTGGAGTTGCAGTAATTGACAACAAACTCTATATTGTGGGAGGAAGAGATGGTCTGAAAACTTCTAACATCGTTGAATGTTTCAACCCTATCACCAAAGTTTGGACTATAATGCCTCCTATGTCAACACACAGACATGGCCTAGGTAAGACATGCTCTTTCTTTGTTAATAACTTGCATCATGTACAAATGAATTTTAATTGGCACAAACACTGTTGACATAACTTCTAAAAGCATTAAATAACATGCAGCAATATTTGTAGAAGATATTTCTCAAAGACAGGGCTGCCTATTGCCATAATATTATGTCAGTGACGTTTATCAGTATTCACCTAATTTGCAGTGGTCTAGCAGAGTTGATTTTGCTTTTGGAAGATTCCAAAATATAAGTAACAGCAAAAGTAATCAACTCTTCTTCCAAATCAGTGGTCAAGAGATATGTTTGCAATACAATAACAATCTCATTTTCAGATTTTTAAAAAAATTATTACTTAAGCCTGCAGATACCAAACACCTCTGAAAATCAGATCAGAGAATTACCTACACTGAGAAAAACCTTGTGGTAAGGAAATAAGTACAGCCTCACGGATTTTAATGTTTTAATTACAAGGAGTTTTACAGAGCTCTGCCACGGCTCAGTATTTATGGGGTTTTACTGCACAATACTCCTCAATATTATTCACAGCAAATGAATAATATGGACATGAAATTTAGAATTTATTTCTGGAGCTGTAAAAAAATAAGGATAAGTTTACACTTAAGGAGACTGTGAGAAAGGGAATATGATGGTTTATGAATTATTTATCACAGTTCCTATGAAAAAGCTGGCTTCTCTTTAGTTTACAGGAACAGGTATTGCCTGAAACCATTGGTTCAGATGACAGAGACTATTTTTATTTTAATAAATAATAGGAAAAAATTGATCCAGAAATATTTGGTAAACCTTTGTGGCCTATATCACTTTCTCCATCTCTTAGTGGAGAAAATATAGAGTAGGGTTCTTACCAGCTAGTCTGTCAAATTTAGAAAAGGCAATACTAGTAAGTAGCAAAGAGAAAGAAGACAAAACAGATTAAATAATTCTCATTGAAGTCTTTATAACTAGCAACTTCAGGGGCATAATTCTACCCAACAAGTAGGTCAAAGTGGTAAATGTGAGTGCTCAAAGTTAGGTTTCTATCTGTGCATCAGCAGTTTGGAAAGCTGCCTTACACTTAATAGCTCCTATTTGCTTCTGTGTGATTTCGTGGAGAGTTAGCACTTTTGAAGAAATCAGGCCATGTATATTTAGGACTGAAAAGACAGATTTAGAAAACTTTTAAGCAGACAGATTCAAACAATTTGCCTTACTTAACAAAAGAAGCTAACAGCAGCGGCCGGAGCAGCTCCCCAAGGGGGAGGCACCAAAGCCCTTCTCTCTGGAGATGGACAATGACACAGGATATGTCCACACAGAGCCTTGCAGAGATAGCCAAGTTCAGTCTCCTCTGCCTCAAGGACAACAGACACAAGCCAGCTCTTATCCAAAAGTGTATTCTCCTTACAGGCATTAAAATGTTATGGCACTTTGGCTAGTAAGGACAGCCAGCTACCCACCCACGCAGGCTTCATGCTGGCAGGACTACAGAGCTTCATCTCACTCCGAATAAGGGATAGGGGGTTGGTTTGGGGATATTTTTCATTGCCTGTCTGGATCTTTGCCTTTCTTTAAAAGAACAGCATGGTTTCTCATTTAGGGGCTCAAATTTAATTCAGAACAAGGTCAAGAGAAGTGGAAGAGATAAAAGTCCAAGAAGAGAACATCAGAACTAAAGCAGCTTTCCTCTAATCTTCTGGCAAAAGATAATGCTTATTCAGAAAAACACTGTATATGAAGTATTTTGTTTATATTTGTTTATTCTGCTAAATGACAAGGCAGCTTTTAGATAGCTTAATACCAGCTGAAATTGCTTATCTGCATACAGGGAATTAAAGTATGAAGTTAATACACTATTGGTCACTGAAGTTATTAGATACTGTAATTTGTCCCTAATTCTATCTTTTAAAGGAGTAGCAATGCTTGAAGGACCAATGTATGCTGTTGGTGGCCATGATGGATGGAGTTACCTCAATACCGTAGAAAGATGGGACCCCCAAGCACGGCAGTGGAATTATGTCGCCAGCATGTCAACCCCTAGAAGCACCGTAGGAGTTGCAGCATTAAATAGCAAGTATGTCAACAGGAAAATCTCTCTTTGGTTTTTCACTTGCTTCCTTCCTTGCAAATACAGTTTCTTAAATTTTCTTTTCAATCTCATAGTAATTAATCACCTCAAGAAAACAAAGAGAAATTGTAATGCACAAAAATAAGAAAGGAAAGGTTTTCCTCTGTTGTGTGGTAAATTGTTTTCAAACTTGCAGTCATGTTTTAAAACATGTCAGCCCTTTTAAGTTATAGCAATTTGAATAAGTTATTACAGGCATATCTCAATTTTACCTAGAATATAACTTATGGGGATATAAGATCAGCTACTTTAAAAAAATATTCCAAGTTAATGTTTACATTTTAAAATCAGTATGTCTAAGGAAGCACCATTTGAAAGAGCCTGTACAGAAACAAAGTCATTCCTCTGACATTTTACACCTCCTGCTTGCGTTTACAACTTTAAAACACAAGTTCACAGTCAAGAATAATTTTTAAAAGGTTAAAGGTATACGGTGTGTTCAATGAAAGGCAGACAAGTGTAATAAACAGACTTCTATAAGTCTTATCATACTCAGATGGCTTCTGCCCTTCATCTATTGCTTACATACACTGAGCTCATGTGTCCACTATACATTAGTTTTCCCAACGAGATTTTCAAAGCTTATTTAGACGTTCTCTTAAGACACTAAGGCCACACAATTACTTTTGCATGGGAACAGACACATGAATCAAGTGTGCAACCTGTAGTGAACAGTATATTACACCTTCTTGTACGTTCCTATCTGAAAGTAGTTGTATTGTAGCATGAAGAAGAAAAATTCATAAAGAGTGCCTAACAGAATTCTGTTTTCCTTCTTCAGCAGCATAGTCTGGCGCTGGAAATACAAAAGCCTTGTAAAAGGCCCCAGGTTATATTGGAGAGCACAGCTTGAGCCAACCTTCCTTCTTATTTAAATCTGTGGAAAGCTCTTAGCAATGACAGTTTGGAGGGGCTGGGAATATTACAGTTGCAGGCAGACAACTGCATTTATCCTGAAACTCTATCACTGGCTTCCCTGTTCACTTAAATTCCAGAGAAAGAGAAGGATAAAAGGCAGAAACAAAGATGTCAGCAAACAGATATTTGCAAATGCAAACCACCTTCACATACAAGTCAGGGGTTTGCATTCAAATATGACATGATTTTAATCATTAACTCAAAAGTCCAAGAGATGCAGAACTGCCTCTTTGAGTCCCTGTTGTATCTCAGAGGAAATGTTCTCAGCATAAACTCCACCAGAAACTCCTGTTGGTACCTTCCACAGCAACATGCAGGAAACCACTTTGTCAAAGAGGAAACTCGGCCTGATTCTGACTCTGTTCTCAATCCCTCCCGATACAAGCTGTCTCCAGCCTGGCTTAAATCACGTCTGTTAGTCTAGTGATGTAATTTCTGGCATACCAGGGGAAGCCGAGATCAAATGTCCATCATTTGCTGGACTGCTACTGCTGTGTCTAACCAAGCAGAATGCTTCTCCTTTTCCTGTTTCCCTAAGCCGCACTGTATTTCTTTCTATTCAACCCCATCAAAAAAGACTTTAAGCTTCTGTGTAGCAGCACTTTTTGACCAGTAAATGGTCTATTGAAAACATCAGTGGTGTACTTGTTCTTTTCCTTAGAGAATGGGAAACACTACCATGTTTCTAGACATGTTATGGAAAACAAAAAATCCCAACTAATCTGTTTGTATATGCAGTGATTTCCTCTCTCTGTGAAAGCTGTGTAAACAAGTAGAGTGTATCTAATTGCATGATGTGGATATAAAAATCAAAATTCAAGATTTTTATGGGTCAAGCAACAAACTGCACAAAAGAACTCATGTCTGTCTACCATTCACAAACATTACAAGAGTGAGCTAGAAATTTTGTATTCTTCTAACAGTGGTCAGGAATTTTCTAGTTAAATGGTACATCAGTGGGGTATGCAAATTTTTCCAATCACTGGATAAAAGCAAGCACTTCTCAAGCAAAATTCAACTGATCTGCTTTAGGTGATTTACACTCTGGACAAGTCAATGTGTTCCCTAGGTGTCTAATTAGTTGCACTAAATAAATTCTGTTTCATGGCAGTAAGTAATAGCCAGGATTTGAAAGGGACCTGAAAAATCGGCACACTCAACACCTAAACACATCTGCTATTACATCCAGTATGTACAATATCACAGCCTAGCAGCATCCAAGTTTGCTTGAAATACAAAAGAAATTCAGGCTCAGTAAAATGAATTGACAAAAAGCCCCAAACCCCTCATATTTCTTAGTGTGGATTTCCACCATTTATTCTTACTTGTTGTCCCAACATCAACTGGTTTAAATCTCCAGTTGTTTGATAAGTGTCTTTGGGCTGAACAGGCAAGATGACATACCTGTAGGGTAACTTCTGTCCAGCAGATTTTCTTAAATACCAACATTAGGGAACAAATATTTAATATAATTTTGACACAGGTTTTCTATATTAAATTATATTCTTAAAGTTCTTTTACATATTAACAGCATAGGAAGAATACTTAATATGATACTAAGATGTTAAATACTCCATAAGCCTGTCACAGGGAAGGTTTCAAACACATGTAGCATGTTTCAATTAAATTCCATCTATAGCTCACATTTTTTAACTTAATTTTCATACGTGACTGCTTGAAAATTTACACTGCAAATGAAGAATATAACTTCCTTCATAGAGCGTGCAAAACTCTCTGTGCAAACCAAGTTCCAGAGCATAGCAGTCAGCAAATAATGGGCACAACGATAATTATAAAGTGGTCTGAATGAAGTTAATCAAATAAAATTCCTATTAAAATGAGAGACTAAAGACTGAAATTGATGCCTTCTTGTGCGTAATTATCCCAGACTGTATGCTGTTGGTGGACGAGATGGGAGCTCCTGCTTAAAATCAATGGAATGTTTTGACCCCCACACAAACAAGTGGAGTATATGTGCTTCAATGTCAAAGAGAAGAGGCGGTGTTGGTGTTGCAACGTACAACGGGTTTTTATATGCTGTGGGAGGTCATGATGCACCTGCCTCCAACCACTGTTCCCGGCTTTCTGACTGTGTAGAAAGGTAAGGGATTTTTTTTTTTTTTAAATTTCTTTTATATTCCAGGAAGGAAATATAAAATAATTTACAGAAGCAAAGGAAATCTCTTCACAACTGGAATGTTATGTTTGTAAAACATATTATGCTTTTAAAAATAATTTTTTGAGCAGAATAACCGATTTCCAGGAGTCTTGTGATAACAATCATTAACTTTCAGAAGCAAATTCCTCCCAGCTCCCCCTTCTATTTGAGCTTCCCAGGAATCAGATAAATGCAACTTAACAAGAAAGGCAAATTCAGCATGCGACCCTTCTATTTCTCAAGTGCCAAACCCCGGGTTGGTTTACTTGCGTCATTTGTTGTAAGAACTAAATACTTTTCAGTTGTACCTTCCTCTAATAACATGGCTGGGATTGACAAAAAGGCTAAAAATATAACAAATATCACCTACTCAAACAGGCAGTAGTCACAACATGAGTATTTTCTGATGGAGAAGACTGATAGAGTAGTTTTCTGTAAGAAACTATGTCGCTATAGGAAATCGGGCTAAAACATAGGGTAAGGGTCTGATTTGACAAGCAGGGTCTAATTTGAGAAGCAAAAAAAAAAAAAGTAAACACGCACCAAAGCAAACTAGTTTGAATTCACACTTTAAAAACTAAATAGCGCATTAACACATTGACCTTATGATTTTTGTAGCACTCAACTGTAAGAAGTGAAATCTTGGCTTTATATACATTTCTCAAAGTAATTACTTTTCAAAATTAAAATAATGTTTGTCTGATCCTTATTTAATCCCATTTTTATATCCTCCATTGATGAGCGTAGTTCTGAAGGAAATGCAAATACTGGATGTTTCTTTCCAGAAACAGAAGCACTGTGTGCCAAATGTTGCTTTGCCACTGTGGTGGCAAGTGGCACAATGTGGGAGGACAAGAGAACACTTGATCCCTGGGTAAGAAGGGAACATAATGACTGGGGACAGCCCCTCTGGCTGTTTAATGGGCTGTGGGTATCCCTTGACAGTCTTGTGTCATTTGGGGACAAGAAAGGAAAACTGAGCAAGTATTCAACTCCCTGTTGTGAATAAAAATGGCTAAGTTTTGTTCTCAGTTAGATGGTGCAAAGCTGGAACTACCCCCAGATTCACTTGAATTTATATTGGAAATTGACTGAGTACATATTGGAAACAAAATTAACACTGATGTAAGATATTACCACACATTTTGTGTTACAAACTTTTATCGACTATACAAGATATTTAACTTCTTTTACAGTGACATTTTCTGAATACATTAGTTCTGACAAGAAAAAAAAACCCTAAAATCTTATGGAGAAAGAAAAAAGACTACATTGAAATTAACTTTTCTGAGTCCACTAATGGCCATGCTGCCACTCCCTCAGGCCTCATTTACGTTCAAAATGTATTGACTGGTTAGTGCGATAGAAATGGAGAATCTGTAATCAAAAAGCAAAAATAAGGGCATTTTTCATGTACATTAAGGCCCCTCTAGTGGCTAAATTAAATATTTCACCATGTTACTACTCATAATTCTCTATACTAGCTCATGGTGTAAATTGAACCACAATACAGGAGAAAATAATTTAAGATGTGTTTCTACAATATATTTTTCTAATTTTGATCATGAAACATCCTAGGTATGATCCTAAAACAGATGCTTGGACAACAGTGGCCCCCTTGAGCGTACCTCGGGATGCTGTTGGAATTTGTCCTTTGGGGGACAGATTATATGCTGTTGGGGGCTATGATGGCCATACGTACCTGGATACTGTGGAATCCTATGATGCTCAAAATAACGAGTGGACAGAGGTAATAAGAAAAATTACCTAATAAATAATAGGAATTCTTCCTGCAGATAGGAAGAATAATAGGAATAATGGACAAAACAAAAACGATTGTGTTGCAAAATTTTCACGGGTTTTGTGAAAAAATTATATATTAGGATGCAATAATACTGTAGTTGAGCTTGTATAAAATATTAGTTGCCTCTCCTGTGAAATAACTCTATGAAATCTTTCAGACTAAAGGGCTGAGGCAGTACCTGGGCAAGTGAACCAGGCTGCACACATCCTGTTGTGCTTGAAGTGCTTGAATTTCCCTTGCTAGCGCTGGCATGCCTTTATCAGCAATGCCCTCTACCGGAGGCACTTTCTTAAATTTTCATATTTATGACCCTCATCACGGAGACCAACATGAAATATTTAAAACTGTCAATGTCCTCTTGTAGCCACACAGTCCACGCTTCTGGAACACAGGGTATGAAGGTCTTTTACAGAAGTTAAGAGTAACGACATCAGTCTACACTCCTGTAACTCAATAGCTGCTAACCTTTTACCCAAAAAGCCAAAACTGTGTTTTCAGAGCCCTAGTTAAGTCTAATTAATTAATTTTTTAGCAGTAGTTTGAATAAGCAAACTGCTTTCCTTTTAATCTGCAAGAAGTTTAATCTAGAACTATCCATAGGAGTCTACTAAAAAATGTTTCCTCCTTTTTCTTTTCCTTTCCCCCCCTTTTTTAGGAAGTTCCTGTCAATATCGGAAGGGCTGGAGCATGTGTTGTGGTTGTGAAGTTGCCCTGAGGACTATAAATATTGTGAAATTAAACTGAGTGGACTTTCACGACGACTGAATCGGGAAGATAAACATTTCCAGAAAGCAGTACAGACTATACACATCTTAGCAGCCCTCCATTAAAGAGAACACTTATCTCTGAGCCATTACGCTATTAGAGCACAAAAGTGTCTTCCTGCACTACCAAAATCAGAGGATTTTCCATAAGTGAATTATTTTATTAAGCCTAATACAGAAAAGTTCAATACTATGTTTAAATGATTCAGGTTTGTTAGAAAAGTGTATCTGTTATTTATAAAATGCAGCAGTAAAGTGATAAATGGGTGTATAAGATTTCATAAACTTGTTTCTTTTCTATGTTGGCAGTAATGCTAATGTTTGTAAAGAGCTTTTATATTTTAAGTGAGTGAAAATGAGTAAGAGAGAAACACCTTCAACAGACAATTGCACAGAAGAAAGTATTTGCCCATAAATATCACTGGCAACAGAATATGCTCTGCAGAAGTAACTTCATTTCTATATTCAGAAATTAGATTACTAAATTAACTTTAAAATCAAATCAGAGAAGCATAGAATTTGGTTGCTGTTCAACCTCCAGCATTGCTAGTACTGTGGCAGAATAGCCATTTTTAGCAGTATATTCAATTGAATAGTGCAAGTTAAGGAATAGTAGGGATAGGGCGTCTTTTTGATCTTAAGTATGTGCCAATAGAAAGAAATCTCTTTTGTCAAAACATAGTGCTAATACAATTTGCAATCATTTTCACAGTGCATAGATACGTGATATTTAATGCTGATCAGTGTGTCAGGTTATTCATGGATTTGTCTTTGCCCACTAACCATCTGTCAGTATGTGTTAAACTAATTTGATCATTCTTGGGATAATCACCACACACTAAATTGTAAAACAATCATATAATTACATTCCTTGAATATAACTTACAAAATGAAATTTTTATATCATATTGATATGACAATCTTTGACCTCAGCTGAAGATTACCAGCTTTCTCTCATGGACAGTAGAAATATGGTAAGAAAAACCCCACATCCACTGTGTAACGTTATATACCACTTACATAGGCATGTTTATGTTTTATTTGAAATTAAGGGAATTCGAAGAGTCAAGAATAAACAGAAAAAGAATGACCTCAAAACAGCACATGATATTCCACATGCATGATTATTTTTTGTGTGCCAATTTCTAATGAAGGGTTTGATTTGTTTTGCATTAATTTCATTTTTTTTTAAATTATTTCAAATGCTGGAAGTGTATTTTAGAAAAAGAATGTATGTAAGATATTCCATGCTGTAAAGCACAATATTTGGACAGTATCTACTTTAGTGTTTGTTATGTTATTGTTTTGTCAGTATCAGAAAATTCAAGAGAGGTGAAAATTCTCTGAACCTGTAGACTAACTTTCCTGATAGAATACTGTGTTTTCAGAATTCAGCAATATGCTATTTTTAAAAAAATTACAGTATTAATGCTATTGAATGCTTCTAAGATGAAATTTCATGAGTGTATTTATAAAAGGAAAAAAAAATTTAACTTTAAAATCAATTATGTTTATATATAGCATGCTACAATCAAATAAAACATACTTGTTCTGCTAAGAAAATTTAGACTTTGTGGGGTTTATTTCACATCCTTTCAGGAACATAAAATACAGAAGTATCAATCTCATTTTTGTACTCTAAAAGAACAAAAGATCACGCAACAGCCATGTGCATGCTTTTATATAAATAAGGAATTGTGTGGATCACAGGGAGAGGTCACTATTGCTTATCGTTCAGGCTCTAAATCCTGCTTTTCTCATGTTCTTTGATATTGAATGCCCGCTTTTAAAACTCTAAAATACAAATTACACAAACAATGTGCAACTAACGCCAAGATGTGTGGGAGAGGCACATCAGAATAGGCACTGATAAACTGCCAGTACCAATGGGTCTTGCTCATTGAGCCTTTGCATGAAATTTGAAGTTTGCTTGGGGTAAAAGAAGTCACACAGCCTCAAGTGAGAGAAAGCACGCATGGGTGCTTAGCTAGAGTGGTTTACAAAATATAAATCCATATTTATAAACCTAATAAAGTCTACAGTAGTGAAAGAAAATGAAGACTCGAGCATAGAAGACGTCAGTTTTGAAGAATGGAAACTGGGCGAGTACCTTAACGCAAATGCACAGGACCACCTTCTGAGAGCCGCATGGTGTGCAAATGTCACAACTGCAGAGATGACACAGAATTCCCCTGCCTGGGTCCCCTCCCTCAGCTTGCAAATTTTCTTAAGTGCTTTATCAGTAAACAAGGCATGAGATACTTGGGAAAAACACCTAGATGTAAACAACCCCTTAAACATATCTGTAAATATACTATCATTTCCATAGTTTAATAAAATCTCAAAAAGACTATTAGAAGAAAATGACACTTGCTGTATTTCCTTACTGTTCTCTGAAGGAATCGTGTCATGAGGTTTGCTTATTTAAAAAATAACACAAGAAATAAAAATTGTAGCATTATTTTAGCTTGCAGCATGCAGCTACATTTATTAGTTTGAGAAATTCAGTAGCTCTTCCTACCATGAACCACAAGCACTGAGGCAGAGTATGTGAATGCATGTATTGTGTGATGAGATGGTCTACTGATTTCTATGGCAAGGCTGTGATAACTAGTAAACTTTCTAAATCACAGAATCCTAGGGTTGGCAGGGCCCTCTGGAGATCACCCAGTCCAACCCCCTGCCAGAGCAGGGCCACCTTAGAGCAGGGGGCACAGGAACACGTCCAGGCGGGTTTTGAATGTCTCCAGAGACAGGGACTCCACCACCTCCCTGGGCAGCCTGGGCCAGGGCTCTGCCACCCTTGAGGTAAAGAAGTTCCTCCTCATGTTTAGGTGGAACTTCCTGTGCTAAAGTTTGTGCCTGTTACCTCTTGTCCTGTCCCTGGGCACGACTGAAAAGAGCCTGGCCCCATCCTCCCGACACCCACCCTTTAAGTATTTGTAAGTATGGATAAGGTCGCCCCCTCAGCCATCTTTTTTCCAGACTAAAGAGACCCAATTCCCTCAGCCTTTCTCCATAGGAGAGGTGTTCCAGTCCCCTCAGCATCTTGGTAGCCCTTTGCTGTCCCCTCTCCAGCAGTTCCCTGTCCTTCTTGAACTGGGGAGCCCAGAACCAGACACAAACATAAAGTTTAAATTTAACGTTTAAAGTTTAAGGCTGTTATATGTTATAGAAACAACACAAAGATAAATACAGGTAAAAGGAAATGTGAAAAGATGAGACAGGTATGAAGCAGAGAAAAGTCAGAGAACAATCTGAATGCGACCTCATTAATTTAAGTGGTCAGTCTGGGGAAGAATGGGTTTAAAAAACACATTTGGAGAACTAATTCTTCATGTCCCTCTTCTTGAGTGAAAAATCAAGCTTCAACCTCTGTCTGAAAAGGAGGTACTGAAAGATCTGCTATTCAGGTGCCATGGAAAGCAGAAGTACTGAAGTATCTGTTTCTTTACACCAAGTACTTTTATGGGCAACTGTACAGCTGGGAAGCAAGTTGTGCCCAGGCTGGTGACCCTGTTTGGAGCTGTTGATATGAGAGTTCATTTCAACTTGTAAAGAATAAGAGGAATATTACATGCTCACATCCAGAATTAATTTCAAAATAATCTATTTTAGAACAAAATGATGAAAGAATTATCATGAGATTAAAATTTTAAGTGCTAGAAAACATCAAAATAAAATTTGAGCAGATATACTTGAATTTAAGCAATAAAATGGCACAACAGAATTTTCAAGAGAAGGCAGTTCCTCAGTGTTTTTAGAACTAAAGTTTGTTTTAGGGTTTTTTTCCTTCCATATTATTTGTACAGCTGTGAAAGATCATGTGAAAGGAAACTAGCCATTTGCAAAAGGAAATTGGACACTTAACAGGAAGATAGAAGAAAAGCAAACTGGAGAGAATTTGGAGATGTTTAGACATTATTAGGTGAGAGGAAATGCTAGAGATGTTCTCTGATGAGGTGTCATCCCCTCACATTTCCTCTGTTTCTCCAAACGCGAGAAGGTGCAATAGTTATGTAGCATCTTTGCTTATTAGGTGCCCTGGCAGCTGGACGCACAGCTGGCTCACCTGCAAAGTGTGAGAGGGACCCACCCGCTCTTATCTTTGACCTTACACTGCTCTGCGCTTTTTAGCATGACTCTCACTGGCAGAATGGTTATTATTTGTGCTATTTCTTTTTTTGCCCAAATCATTGTGTTTTCTTTCCTTTTAAGCCCTGGCCTATAAACCACGTTTTTCCTCATTGGACTGGGTGATAGTCTCTCCACGAACAGGACCAGCAAAGATATTTTATATAATGTAATGTATGGGAAGCAGGGATATCTCCCATTAAATCAGTTCTGGGAAAGACTGGAAGTTCACCTTATGCACCCTCATGTCTCTGTCTACCAGCAGGATAGTTAGGCAAAGAACAAAAGAACCAACTAGCCCAGAAAAATCTCTTCCATTACTTTAGCAGTGTTACTTTCAATAATGTAATGGCATTGCTGAAGCATTCATATTCATAACACATCGACAAGGTAGGAAAGCAGTACTGTAGCTATTTACAGCTGTCACAAAAAATAATCTATTTCCCTTATGCCATAGTAGGAAAAAAAAATCATTCAGGGAAGGACTTAGCCCTGATTATTCCAACACCCTAGACTCATTCAGAGATGGGCTGCATGAGGCTAAATATGTGCTAAATACCTAGGCTTCAGTATCTGACTCCTCAAAAGCAAACTCCCGCGCTGAAATCAGCTCATTTTCTCTCACCCTGGGCATCACAAAATTGCATGCTGAACAAACTGCAATGAATTTATTTGTACATTTCAGCATGGGTCCTCCCACAGAGAAATTTAATTTTATTGGTTAGAATTAATTCCTGGAGAAATTAAACTGAACTTCTGAGCAGTCACCATGGACGTAGTATTTCTAAGAGGTTGTATGCTACCTACAGTTGATATTCAAGCCTCACCTCTTATTCCCTATCTCCGCTTACAAGGAAAGGGGGGAATGTTATCTGAACAGAAATCCTTTCACTGTCACTTCCCCTCAGAAATATGAAGGTCTGCTTTTTTCACAGTAAACCCATATTCTTTTTACATTTAAGATCTCTGATGACCTCATCTCTAGCCAAAGAAACCTGACAACAAAATGGTACATTCAACCATTCCTACTTTTCAATAAAGCTCCACTACATCATTCTCACATAGAGTCATTAAAGGTTACACACCTTTTCTTCTTCATGCCCACATCCCTGAGGACTTTTTTTTTCTCCATCACAACTCTACATATGCAAAAAGAATTAAATACTCTGTTCTCTTGTACATACTCATGTTTACGGAGGGTACAGAAGAGGATGGCACTGCCTTCACATTATCAAGTTTTTCACAGTCCAACCATATATGACTAAGAAGAAAATGTATCCACCGCTTATTGTTTGGACAACTCATTTGGGAAAGACTGCCCAGGAACGATCTTTTAAATAAGGTATTTTAAGTATAGATTAATATTTTATACTTAATAAGAGAAAAAATATATCTGAAAGCATGGTTGCCTGTTACTCCAGCAGGAAGTTTAATACAAGACACTTTCAGTTCTACTTGTCCTTTTCGGTGAGAGAATGAGTCTGTTTTAATCAAACTCAAATGTCCAAAAGAGTCTCAATTTACAGGAACTATTAGGAAAATACTCTCACATTTGGCCCAAATTATTTCTGCATTTTGAAAGTTAAAAAAGTGTTGAGGAATAGGGAATGGATATGAAGACTAGGATAATTTTGCACAAGGCTGTGTGAAATTGGATACAAACCCAAAATATTATCTAGGTGACTCTAATAATTTTGGCTTTACAGGGCAGGATTTCTGCCTCTTATATTTACTCTTTCTTATCCCTTCTTGTTTCTGTAATTTAGGTGGCATTCCCTGATCCATTGGAGAGGCAGCCTCTCACATTGTTTCCTTCATTAGATGTATACAGAAAAATACATAGAAAAGAAAAAAAACCCAAACCCAACCCCAAACAAATAACCTTGGTACACAGACTGTCAGATGGCAGATAGATGGTCTGTTAGCAGATTATTGCTTTAACTTCTGTTCCTTAGATAGCTTGGTAAAAGGAGACTGTCCCTTTCCCTGAATAAATTTCACAACAGAAACTGAGTAAATTTCAGGAAATTAAAACAACTTGTAAAAGTCACAACAAACAACAGAACGCCACCTAACTTTAACTTTCAGCCATCTGATACTAAAATTTCCTCTGTTTTCCTTCCTTTGAGAGTGAAGCATCCTTCAGAACAATTAGAGGATTGATATATACATATATTATCAAAATAACACACTTGTAAGGCTTTAATCTCACACTAGGTTTTCTCTTTTCTTCTGTGAATATCCCTTTCTTCTGAACTTTACAATTTCATGTGCATATTGTTTTCATTTTTTATGTACATGAGTGCACCTGAGGTAATTTTCTTGTATGTGGTTTTTAGTTTTGCGGGGTTTTTTTTGGTTTCTTTAACCTCTTAAATTCGTGTGCACTCATAAAACTGCTACCCTTTGGCCACATAATTTTTAACCTTTAAAGCATCATAAGCATCTACCTATTCTATTGCAAACTAGATTATTAAAAAATATTTCAATGTCCTTGTAAGGAATAGCCAAACACATAGCCCAGAAAGCATTTTGTAATATGAAGAGCAATGCAGAAAATATGCAGAAAATATGAAGTAGGGGGAAAAAAAGAGTATAATTTTTCATCTCTCACATAGAACAACTTCTCTAAACCACAATCTCAACTGATCCGTGCCAGATGCACTAGAACTGCAGAAACCAAGGATTGAATAGCCTACATTCAAAGCTTATAGGAACTTTGTCAGCATTTCTTCAATCTGTGCAGTGACATGAAATCTTTTTATCAGCAGGGTCACACATACTTCATTTTCTACGTAGGATTTTCTCATTGTGAATGTCCTTAGAGTTACTTGATGTTTGTCAGTGATTTTTTTCGGTCAGGGAAGACGTGAACCTGTTAAACACAGACCCACTTCTCAATAATCTGAGTCCTCTTCCTCAGCAAACTGGATATAATTTTGCTCATAATTTAGTGACTGAAAAGTCAAGTATTGAATACTGAGGTTTTCTCATATTGCTTGAATGTACAGTGAGACCATCGCAGCTCATGAATTCAGTGTGGGTTTAGCAGTTTGCAATGCGGCGTCTGTTCAGAAGATGGTGCTATGTGACAATTTTTAGAGAATTGTGGCTCTTGCTAAGAGCATAGGAAGCAATCTTGTAGTAATGTTTATCCCTTAAATATAAACAAACTCTTCCCTATTTCATAATCTCACGAGTCAACTACATTTTTTAGTGAAACTGTCTTCCATTTCTACACTTTCACTACGTGCACAACAACCACACTGCTGACCTGTAAGGCAATTTTGGAATCAAAGCTACAAAGTTCCAGTAAAGCACCTTTTGGAAAAAATTTCAATGCTACAGTCGGTATCACTGGCCCTGCACCTGTCCTGCGGTTTTGGCACACTGAAAAAGTTGCTTGTTTTTTCCTTTGCTGAGCAGAAATAATGAAAACCATTTCTTTCTTTGCAAAAGCTCAATATGAAAAGCCAATGACATATGGACTGACTGAGGAAGAGAAGCCTGTATTTTCCAAATGGCCCATTAGCCACATCAACCAGCCAGCTAGCCCACACCACCTTTCCCTGACTTAACCCAGGCACGTTTAAGATGCAGTCCCTGACATGCAGTATAATCTATACATCTCTGCCTTTTTCTAACCAAGTTCATAGATGTTAAGAGCATAATTATAATATAAAATATTTTTCTTCTGTTTCCCCACTTTCCATGTTAGACATATTTCCACATTTCGCATAATCCTAAAATTTCTTTCTATAGGGTACAAAGCAGGGCATCATCCCTCCTCTGTAGCAGTGAGCAGAGAGATGGCTCCCAGTTATTGGATGCAACTTTTCTGGGATTCTCCAACAGTCTTGTCTCATCTCACCTCTCTGAAAAACTACTGAGCTGCACTTTGCTTTATATATACAAATTATTTCTTCCTATCACCTAGATATAATACACAATTCAAAGATACTACTTTTGGAATTCAGAAAGAGGTTCTTAAGTACAATGTTAAAAAAAATTATATAGCTTATGAATTATTGCTTTCCGGAAATAGAGGTCAGTTTACAATCAGCTTTACCTCATTTATAAGACAGTTACAAATAAAAATTAAAAAATCTGTTGGTGAAAGGGAGGTGTAACACCACTTGAAAAGTACCCTTTAATCTGTCATAATTTAATCAAAGAGATAGCTATTCATCACAGACTGACTTGTCCTGTCAACCCAAGATAAGTCTGGGCTCAGAGATTTTTGACTATGTGCTAAGTTAAAACACCATAAACATGTTAATACTCCATCACAGACCATGGGTATTACATGGCAAAATTTGCCTTTGCTTTTTTAGGACACCACCACCACACACCAAGACAATGCCTCAATAATTACAACTGTGGGACAAAAGAAACTCTGAAAGGTCTTTATTTCTGGGCTACAAGCAGTAGAGATGGAAAGAATCCAAATGGATTCAATGTGTCAGCTTCCCAAACTGCTCAGTCTCCAACTGGTCACTTTCAAAAGCTAGAGCTAATACTTGTATGTAAGTGATTAAATTAACAGTCTCTGTCACTGTCTTTCCCCTCCCTCCCTTCCCTCTCTCCTCCTCCCTCTCATCACCAACCAGGAGCTTTCTTCCAATTTCTTCCAAAATTTGGAAGCATCATTTCCCAAGAGAATGGCTAAACTATTCTACCCATTACCTGCTCTTCTATTCTCACACACTCCTTAAAAACAAATATCCTGCCCACAAATTTCCCAAACCTCTACAGGCCAACTACCTGGCTTTCCTACCTTTGAGTTTATCCTTCAAAGATTTAGCTCAACAGTTATGTGACACTGCTACATGTAAAATCATGTAAGATGAAACAATGCCAGTTGTCAAGTAAGCAGTCCAAGTAGAACCAGTTTTAATTTCAAGCATTCAAATGTAAGTTAATCTTTCTGAAAATAAAGATAAAATCAGCACTTCTAGATGAAGAAACAGCCTATGTGTACAGCTACTGAACAACTGATGATAATTGAAAAACCATGTTCTGCCCAAGACATTTCTGGTAAGAATTGATTATCAAAGACCTCATTAGTTTCTTTCACTCTGCACTGTTTGTATTGAACAATAGTAAATAAAAAGTCCTGTGATGATTATGTCTTTACAACTTTAACTATTACACTGA